>LTDI01000012.1:0-74115 GCA_001654545.1 Fusarium agapanthi | reverse complement strand
TTAAGGGATTTATAATTTAATAGTAAAAGACTATAATTACTATAGATAGACTTAAAGAGAGGGGTTTAGTATATAAAAAAGCAATATTAGTATCTAGCCTTAGTTAAATAGATTAAGCTACAATTAAGGAGGTAATTACACTACAAGGGGGGGTTAGTAATCGATGCGTTTTTAAATTATTTAGAGAGGAATTTAATAAGCAAAAGCTAGCTTTTTTAAACTATAGCTTAAGCTTTTAAGGTATAGTTTAAAAAGGTTAAGAAAAGTAATTAACTTACTTATCTAGTTAGCTTGCTTATTAACTACCAGTAAATTAGTAATTAGCTAGTATTAGTAAAGAAAATTAGTAATTAGTAATACTAATTACTAACTAATTTACAACCCTGGTTCGGATCGACATGAACCCCTGAGTCTCAGTCGAATTCGGTGAAGCGGAAAATGGCCCCCACTATCATTATCAGTAACGGTTGTTGGTTGTTGGTTACGCGCGTCGACATCTGCAACCTCACTCCACCAACAACCTTGTCCTTTTACTTAAAGTGTGCACACCTTGCGAGATTTAACCACTTCAACGTTGACATATTTGGGAATAAAAAGCACTGTTTCGGGAAATGCGGCATCATTGTTATCAATCCTTCAATAGAGTCGTATCAACAAAAATCCTTTCCACGTTAAACAAAACTTAACCCCGGCTTCTCGTAACAAAAGGTTCGATGATTCATGGCCCAAAGAAGTATAGCATGGTTGGGCTCTTGTGCCTCAGACCAAACAGTCATGCCCCCCCCCCCCCTTTCTGAAAACATGTCTCTTGTTCCTGCAGAACATAAGACCCAATCCTCTGGATTTGACCCAACCAACATGAATGAATGAGACTTCTTTTCTCTCTTGAGTTATTTTTCGTATACGTGTGCGCTTGGCAGACAATGTCTTCTCCCCATCACACGCAAGCGTATCTCGACGCTGATAAGGGTCCGACTATTCTCGGGCTAGTCCTCGCCGTCTCTATTCTGAGTACAATCTTTGTGGCTTGTCGTGTGTACACTCGAAAGAGGATCATAGGCGCACTGCACCTTGATGACTGGTTCACAATCGTTGCAGTGGTTTGTTCCCTCGCTTTCGTCATCTGTGCGACGCTAATTAGCTTCAGGTCTTCGAATGGTGCCAAGTCGGTGTTACAGTTGTGGCTGTTAAGAACGGTAATGGCAGACACTTCGATCTTCTAAACGTGACTCAACAGCAGAATGTCATTCTATACACTGTCTTGGGGTTCCCATTTGGCGTCATGGCCTTTGGGTTTCCCAAGCTCGCCGTTGTCGCGCTCATCACACGACTTATGAACCCCGGACGATTACACAAGATATTTCTTTGGGTGCTGGCTGGATGTTGCATGATGAGTTTGCTTGGGTGTATCATCATTCTCTTTGCTCAATGCTCACCTGTTAAGTCACAATGGACATTCTCAATCACTGATAAGAAGTGTTGGAGTCCTTATGTTCTTGTCAACTTTGCTATTTTTGCCGGAGGTAGGTAAACTGTGTTGATGCTCTGGACGACTTGCTGACACTTGACCAGCCTTGTCTGCATTTACGGACTTGTATCTTGCTGTGTACCCTGCCGTGGTTCTGTTCCATCTACAAATGAACAAACGGAAGAAGATTGCCTTGTCGTTTGCATTGGGCATCGGTTCAATGTTGGTGTCGCGTTGTCTCGTTGATCAGGAAAGATACTAACCTCCATCTCTAGCGCTACTATTGTAGCCATCTACAAGTGCACCCGCCTACCATCGCTCGCAAGTAAAGACTTCTCTTGTATGCAACATCTGGCCCGTTTTGTGTCCTTGTACTGACAATTGGTAGATGAGACCTCCGACCTTGTGATTTGGACTGTGTAAGTAACGTAAAATGTGGAGGTATACGAACGACCACTGACCTCGAGCCTCTCAGTATCGAAGCGAGCACCATCATCATCGCCTGCTGCATCCCAGTCCTCCAACCCCTCGTAGACGCCCTCTTAGGTCGCCGAGCCTTCGGATCCTCCCCTGGATACAAAAACTACAACTCCTCCGGATACCAGAACTACGGCAACTCCCGAACCGGCCCAAACATTGAGCTCAGCGATAGTAGGAAACTGCGAAGCGATGACCGAGGGAACATGACGAACGTGAAGTATCTTGGGTCTGGGGCCGCGGAGCTTGACTCGCAGGAAAGCATACTGCGGCACGATGGGGCAAAGACAACGGACGCCCATTCAGCGGATGCTCACTCTGTTAATGCGCCGCCCGAAGGTGAAGTTCCTCGATAACGGTAGTATCAATTGGATTTCAGACCGTGTTTAGCGATGTATCATGTCACAGCCATTCCGCCGCAGCTTTGGCCGCTTTGATATGGCCGCTCTCAACAATATCATGCGGCGCGCCGTGTTCAATGCGCATAGTCACGTCGTTCCCAGCCTCTCTCACATCCTGAACCCATTCAACAACCTCATCGTAGAGAAGTTCTGCATCTCCGACGTGGGCCCAGAACTTCATCCTGGTTCTGAACGGTTTGGCCTTCAAAGTAACATACGGCCCGTTCCTATCGACGATGCCTTCGGCAAAAGACTCAGTTGCCCATTCGGCAAAGTCGGCTGGTAGATAATCTGTGCTGTAGTTCTTTCGTTGTCGGACGTGATGTGCTGGTGTCGCCGCTGTAATATCGATCCATGGAGACCAGAGCAAAGCAGCCTTGGGGCCTGGAGTGTCTGGCAAGTACTCGCTGATATATTTCAGCAGGGAGATGACAAGATGGCCACCTGCGCTGTCACCACTGACGATAATGTTTTCTGCTGGAACTCCCAAGGACAAGACATGTAGATAAGCGGTGACGACATCTTGTAAGGCTACTGGAAAACGCCCCTCTGGCACGCATGTTAATCTGTATCCAGCAAACAGGACCTTTGGAGTGATGTATTTTGAGAACACGCCAGCGAAGTATCCACTGTCGAGCGGCAAAGGGCTTCCGAGAACGTATCCGCCCCCATGGAAGTGGAAAAGAAGATACTCCCCTGATTCCATGTTGGATAGTGAAGGCGAGTCACGAGCTTCAGGGTACCATACGGCCCGAACCGAGCCCGGCTGTATAACCTTATCTTTCAAGGGTCCACGGTAGACATCTCGGTCCGATGCTGATGCAATGGATATAAACCGCGATCCCAGATCCTTGCGCTCCGTTGGCATTGAGGTTACGAGGCGAGTACGTGTAGAACTGCATCAGGGTAAACATGAGCTTGCGACCCAATGCTTGGTGTAGAGTCCAGTTCTCATGGGGGCGATTGCTTGGGATGATGTAGTAGAGAGCTGATGGGACAAGTAGAAGGAGTCGGCAGAGCAAGATGGAGACGTGCCACGCAACTTGACACCATGATAGCATCGTCATGGTGCGTTGCTGAGCGTTACAGTCTACGTTTTGAGTGTGATGAGAATGTCTTTAGATCAGTTCCAAAGATGAAAGAAAGATATGGTGCTTTGGGTTACATTCAAGATTGATACCCGAGGGATTGCACTCGATATGTTGGGTATCGGGTCCGCGGGGCGAAGGCAAGTTTACTGGACAGAGCCTATGAGCCTCAGACTATATCAAATCTATTTCACCTCTGCAAAGGCATCCAGAGCCTCATGCAACTTCCCAAAGGTCCCATCATGCCAGCCCGCAATCTGAGCCCATTCATCCCCAGGCAGAGTAGCATGCAGCATCCTCAGCCACGCACCAACAAGCATATCCGCATAGCTAACCTTCTCCCCAAGCAAAAACGGACCAGTCATATCCCTCGTGAACAATTTCGCAAGATTACCGAGCATTTCTCTCAGAGACTGCATCACCTTCTCCCGAGCCTCGCCAACTAGCGTAAAATCGTCCCACTGTTTCACCCCCGCACGTCGCACAAACTCAGCCTTGCTCTCCTCCTCAGACGCTGGATCGAATGGCATTCCCTGAACGCCCAGTTGCACGTGTGCAGTAAACGCCGCGTCGATGTTTAGGTTGAACTTGGCGTACTCGGGGTTTTCCTTGTCGCGCCACTCGGAGAGAGGGACGAGGATATAGGGATGCTCAAAGTCAAAGTCGAGCGTCTGAGCGGGAAAGAGATCACCTCCACCAGAGGTTGGGTACGTCTTCTGTAGGTAAATAGCGATGTCGAAGGAATCGCCGACTACAGACCCAGTCCAGGGGTCTTGAATGATGGGCAGAGTGTAAAAGTCTTTACCGTCGTTGAATTTGCGACAGGCAGGGACGTTGAGGCCAGTACGCACTTTGGTGATGTCGGGCAGGGCTACCCATGACGTCGAGTAGAGGACTCCCTTGAAGTTGAGAGCGAATCTGCTTTTCCAGGGATTTGGGGAGAAGCAGTTCTTTTCCACCGGCGGGCGGGCTGCGATGTCGTAGAAGACGATTTTCTTTGAAGAATCGGACATGATGGTAATGGTGATCTAAAGATGATGCTGTTGTTGTTGTTGTTGTTAATGGCTGTGAGATGGGTCACGATACGAAAATTGACACGTGGCTCGTTAATGATTGGCTTGGTTACGACGGTTCACAAAAACGCTTCATAACAAGTCACCAACTTGGGGTCCCGATAATTCAATTAATGCTTATAAAATGCAATAAATAGTAATTTGCACTTTTTTTCTTCTTATTTTAGTGCTATGCCGAGGAGTAATCTGTTATTTCCATCAAGACTGGTGCTGAGTAACAGATGGAGTCAAAGCACGCGCTTTGATTCGTCGGTCCGTAAAAAAGCACATATTGGTATAGGGTCAAGGCACGAGCCAAGGTAAAGCCCAATGCCGAACAACCGACTTGAACAATTATCCACTTGCCAAGCACAATGCCTCATGAGCACGACAGCAAATTGGTCCACAGATGTCACGGTCTTTTTTCCGCATCTACAACGGCGAGCCCGTAATATTGAGTCTCGATTAGATGGCGTAAATTAAGAATGAGGCTATGTCTTGGCTGCTGATATAAAGTCTAAGCTCATGGACCGTGACGTGTAGAGACTCAATTTTATCTTCTTTCCTTGTGTGTGATATCAATATGTCTGTTAAGTCAGTGACTGAAGACTTCCCGCTCGCCAGATACAGGGCTGGCGGCGGACATCCGACTGGCCAGCGCAACGGCATAGAGGAGAATCTGGAAGAGTCCTTTCTCAGTCATTTCACTCAATTATTCAACAAATATGCCGGACCAAACGGCGCCTGGCATCGAGACCAAATCGGTCTCTTTATGCACCACATCCAAGTCGAAAACCCGGAAGGTCTGGCCAGTTACCTTGTCGATCAAGATGAGCTAAATCTGCCTGAACTCATCAAGTATCTCACATCACCATGCGGCAACATTCTCGAACTGGCATCTCCTCAAAACTTGACCTGGCCACTGAACAACTACTTCATCAGCTCAAGCCACAACACTTATCTTACTGGCAACCAACTTTCCAGCGACTCAAGCACAGAAGCGTACAAAGACGCATTGCTACGTGGATTTCGATGCATTGAAATTGATGTCTGGGATGGCAAAGAGCAGTGGAAGCCAGGATTCGGCTCAGAGGTTGAAGTTGACGGGGAAATGAAGGATACTTCTCGGGAAGCTGCGCCTAGGAAAATGGGCTTTGCAGATCGTGCCATGATCAAGATTGGGCGTTGAGCTATGAATAAGTTTGAACCCGTTGATCCTGACGGCAAAACAGTTGATGACAGACTCTTGGATGTTATCGATGCCGAGCCACGAGTTCTTCACGGCTTCACTCTTACCAAAGAGGTTCTCTTCCGCGACGTATGCGAAACTGTTAAAGATTATGCTTTTTCCACGTCTGATCTTCCACTTATCGTCAGTCTAGAAGTCCACTGCTCTCCGCTACAGCAAGGCGCCATGGTCAACATCATGGAGGAGGTTTGGGCTGACTATCTTCTCCCTGCACCCGAGTTCGAGTCCGATTGCCTACCATCTCCTCATGAGTTGAGGAACAAGATTCTGATCAAGGTCAAGTATGTTCCGGAGGATGGCAAAGGAAAGCGCAAGGACACGCCTGATAGTACGGATGACGAGAGCATGCTTGAGGTTGTTGTGGAGGGGACGAGAAGAAGGCAAGAAGGTCAAGCCACCCAAGATCATTCCTCGACTGAGCCGCCTTGGTCTTCATACTCGAGGGATTAGGTTCAAGTCACTTGAGGAGCCCGAAGCCTCGATGCCGAATCATATCTTCTCACTCTCGGAGAATGCAGCCTTTGCGATTCAGAGACGCATGCCAAAGGCTCTGTTCTCCCATAACAGACAGTTTCTCATGCGGACTTATCCTCATGGTATGCGGTTTGACTCGTCCAACTACGATCCTGTAATTTTCTGGCGAGCTGGTGTCCAGGTCGTGGCTCTCAACTGGCAATCGACCATGGGATCTGGGGATGATACTCAATGAAGGCATGTTTATGGGCTCAGATGGATATGTTCTTAAGCCTGAAGGATATCGCCATGACCCGAGCGACCAATAGAGCATTGGAGAGTCTCACATCCCCAGTAAGACGTTGGAAAGGGTTGCTATCACAATCATCGCAGCACAGAACCTCCCCTTACTCAACCGCCATGATGATCCCGCCAAGTTCATTCCTTACGTCAAGATCGGCCTGCATACTGAGCCAGATGCCCTCTCAGCGATAGTAGATGAGAATGCTACGGCCGAGGAAGTCAAGCAAATTGGATACAGTGGCGAAACAGGTAAAAGCAAAGGCACCAGTCCGGACTTTGGAGGTGAGACGGTTGAGTTCCTCAACGTCGATGGTGTTGTACCGGAATTGGCTTTCCTTTCATTCAGGCTCATGAATGATGTACCTGGGTCCGATGTAATGGCAGCTTGGGCTTGTGTTCGTTTGGATAGGTCGAGGCTAGGATATCGCTTTTTGAGGTTGCTGGATAAAGAGGGTATGCCGAGCAAGGGCATTTTGTTGGTGAAGAGTGAGATCAGGGAAGCCTTTTAGCTACAACGCGCCGTAATAGTAAGGCTTTTAATGCTTGCCGGGACTTACTCTAGGGTAGGTATAAAGTTAGCGAGGGTTCGAAATAAGCTTCGAGCACCCGCACAAGAGAAAAGCTTACGATTCGACAGAGTTGAAAATACACTTTTCTGCTTTCACTGCTGCCTACGATCATACTTTGTGATGGAAACTTATTAGTGATCCTGATGACGAGACGAGTTGTCCAAAACAGCGCTTAGTCATGTTGCGTGCGTGGTTCACGCCCTTGTATCCTTGAGTCGGGTTAATCTTATCAATGTCAGGCAATCGCGTAGATTAGGAAGTTGAGCTGATGGACCCTTGCTTTTGGGCTTCGGGAGCCGAGATGCCGCGGGTTGCCGCGGGGTCCCGTTAGCTCAAGTCTGAGCCATTCGACGCAACGAGGAACGCTCCCATGATCTGTGAACGAGAATGAACGACATCCCATTTAGAAAGTCGTTTACTGAACGAGACATCAACGAAGAATTTGTTCGGACCATGCTAAACGCCGCTGAAACATGAAACCGTGGATCATTTCAGGACTGGAAGTGAACTTCAGCCACGAATCTTGATGAGGGTTAGCTCCAATGCTGTGAAGGTCGTCGTTCGATTTATGCATTGATCCTTTGGGAGGCCGTACTACAGGACATGAAACCTGACCGTGTCTGCCTCGCGTCTTTATAGCTGACGCTGAGTGAGACGGGCTCATGCGTGTATCCCAGCCCCAACGAGCCACCCAACGTGTGTTTATTCGTATCCCCTAAATTACACTGCCCCATAACAGGAGTAGCCACTCCATCACCAACGAATGCCGTTCTCAACCCTTGCCCAATTCAGGGGACGCCGGCGGGAAACGATCAGCGACATGAGAAAAACTGTCACTCTTAGCGCATGGCGGTCGTTTTGCAATTTTGCAACATCACACGGTCCCGCTGCCGCCAATCACACGTGAGTCGAGAACAAAAAAGCCTCGAGGCTGAGTTGGCGCAGGGGGTGCAGATGACGGCGCGTCTTTTTATTTACCGGCCGTTGCCCACTTCAATGAGTTTAAATTAAAATGCTATATAATAGGAGGTTTTTTTCATTTTAGCGTTTTTACACGAAACTTTACGCTCGCGACGTATAAATACCGGAGAAGCGGCATATTCCCTCAACTCTGGTGGAGGGAATGTTTTCGGACAATGGCACTACAAAATATCATTCAACACTTGCGCGCGCGCTTTGGGAAATATGAACGACTTTACGACGAGGAGCACATTGAGTCAGAATCGCCATCTTATAAACGATGCGTCCCCAAACGATTTGGATTTCCGAAGTTCAGGAAACTCACAGTCTATCTAATCCTGAGCAACCTGATTATTCTCGGCCTGTTAATTCGTTCCATCCGCCCGCTCATCACCCTTCTCATACGGAATAACGAACTATTCGCAATCAACTTTTCTGTCGACCATGCAGCACAACCAGACGCATTCCAAAGGCCAGATTGGAAGAAGATACCGCGAATTTTGCACCAGACAGCGCCGAACAGCTCGATTCCGGAAATCTGGGCAACGTCGCAGCAGAGCTGCAAAGAAGCTTATTCTGATTTTGAATATAAGCTCTGGACTGATGAGGGGGCGCGAGCATTTCTTAAGGAGGAATTTCCGTGGTATCTCGACACTTGGGACAACTATCCTTTCCCTATCCAGCGCGCAGACGCCATACGCTATTTTGTTCTGTATCATTTTGGCGGAATTTATATGGACATGGACACTTATTGCAACTCGTCCTTCCCCGTGGATCAGATCGAATCACTACCAGGAAAGGACCATGCCTTATTCAAATCGACACTACCGACTGGTATCACGAATGATTTTTTAATCTCGACCGCAAGGCACCCAGCTTTCGCATCAGCAGTATCAAGACTGGCCAGCTTTCACCACATAACCCGACTCTGGGCGCGTCTTCAACCATACGCAGCTATCATGCTGTCTACAGGGCCTCTCTTCCTGACATTGGCGGTGCAGCAATATCTGCTCGGCCAGCCAATTCTACCATCGCCTACCATACACATCATGGACCCCGCGGTGCTAGACCATTACATGGTGGATTTCGAAACAGCGACCTGGCATCAGAGCGACGCTCAGGTTCTCAAGTGGCTCGGAGACAGGCCATGGACGTGGTTCAGTCTAGGAATCATTGGGGTCACGGCCGGCATATACACCTTTAATTGCGTGCTATCACGAACTTTCACGACTCTTTATCGTAAGCTATTATAGTATAATACACAGCGACTGCTTTTCTCAAGACAAATAAAAAAAAAAATTCAATTTTCCCTGGCTAGAACGGGCACATAATTTCAGCCCCCTGTCGCACTGTTAATTTACTCGGATAAGCGGCACGATTACTCTGTACGCGGTCACGGCTTGCTCCTGTAATTTTCGGCTAGTTCCAAAGACAGAAATAACCGAAAAGTCAAAGGTGCCCACGAAAAAGAGTGGCTCTCATTCATGAGCGGGATGGCCAATTAAAACGTGTAGAGGGGGTAGGTAACAAGGTTAGTTGACCCAAGTCGCTGGAAAGGCCCCGAGCTCAATTTAAAGTTGCAATTTTATTTATGCAATGCGACTCCGCGGGGCCCGCGCGTGAAAGCCCCTATATTTTAACCCTCTCATTAAACTTTAGAGAAGCCCCACGGTCATACATCTAATGGTCATACGAGATGAAAAGGGGGCTGTCATCGTGATATGACAGCTAAGCCACGTACGTGGCTGTCCACTGACGATGTGATCTGGACCAGGTCCATCCATCAGCTTCTCGTCTGCGCCTCAATGATATGACTGGCAGTATCAGGCTTGTGGCCGGAAATATACTTGTTCATCAAGCTGGCCTTGACTTGCGGATCTATGAGGCGTAAGAAGCCTCATGGCCAGTGATTACCTCTGTAGTATGAAAGAGATGATGGGCTGTTTCTCGTGCAAGAAGAGTAATGTCATGTCGAGGGTCAGATTTGCGTAGCAATGGATCTTTGTGTTTTCACTATTCCCGGGTTGTTCAGCCTTATCGAGAATTCTTGATGTATGCTTACCAGAAAAGTGGTGCCTAGTTCGGAAGGGCTGTCAAAGTGGCACGACAAGCAATAGTTGACGTTCCTATGAAAAAGACAAGAAGATAGGCTCTGTGGGTGAAGATTAAGGAAAAGCTTGATTCTTCGGACCACTTCACAGCAAATCGTCAAATACTGTGACAGTATAGGACTCTCACAGTCACAAATTCCTGATACTGTTCACATTTTGTATTTAGCAGCAATTCTTTGTTGTCATATGCTGCCTCTCTTGGTTCATTCTATCCTTACCCCATCCTTCACTGCTTGGTAGTTTTACCCAGGTCTGCCTCTGTCCTCTCTACCAAAACATCAAAGATCCGCTGGACATGCTCCTCTCGAACCCTCTCAACACCTGTACATACACGAATCGCAAACTTGTCATTGACAACGGTGCTGGTAAGGTAAAACTCCCCGGTTCTGTTGACCCATTCGTAAAGCTCTTCCGTTCGAGCGTTGATTTCAGTCTCGTCAGCTCCCTTGACACGGAAGGTCACCAGGCCAAAGCGCGCAGAGGTGAAGATGGTGAATAGATCAGGCCGGCTGGTCAGCTTATTCTGCAGGGATTCGCCAAGCGTAACTCCGTTTCGAATGTGTGCTTGCAGTCCTCGGATACCATAGCTGCGAAGAACGAACCATAGCTTCAGAGATCGGAAGCGACGTCCAAGAGGGATTTGCCAATCACGATAATCAGTGACCAGTTCATTATCGGAGAACTGGTTACGCAGGTACGGCGGCTTGATGCTCAGGGACTGGATAAGCCAGGCTCGGGATCGGACCCAAACAGCAGAGCAGTCAAAGGTAGTGAGCATCCACTTATGCGGGTTGAAGTTGAAAGAATGAAAGTCGGCCATCGGTGTAGTCAAAGGTTGATTCTCCTCGAGAAGAAGTGCAGATCCTGCATACGCAGCATCGACGTGGACCCAGATATCCTTCTCTGTTCCAGCGGTGGGGGACAACGCCTCAACGATGCCGGCAAAGTCATCAACCGCACATACATCAGTCGTGCCCATCGTAGCAGTCAGGTAAAAGGGCTCCAGCCCGCGGGCCCGCAACTCAGCTACCGTCTTGGCAACAGCACGACCAGTCATGGCGAATCCGTCTTCTTCGATGACAGGGATAGCTACGAAGCGGACTCCGAGAACCTGGGCAGCCTTCTTGGTACTTGAGTGGGATCCAGCACTTCCCAAAGCGACAAGTTTACTTCGTACAGTCCAGACAGCATCTTCATCCATGCCCTTGGTGACAGCAGCGAGATACTTGTCGCGAGCAGCACACATAACAGTGAGGATAGCCTCGCTAGCACTTCCGTGAATGACACCACCTCCATGGGTGCTACCGCCGCTCAAATAGCATTCCGGGAGACCGAGAGCTTTGGCAAGCCAGTCCATGACAATTGTTTCCAGCTCTGTAACTGCTGGGCTGCAGATCCAATTGAAATGGGCGCCATTGAAGGTATTCGAGTACATTTCAGCCAAGGCAGCAGGGTAACTGCTCGAGCAGGGAAAAAAGGCCATGAACCGGGGGTTGGCCCAATGGGTGATTCCGGGAAGGATCTTGGACTCGATGTCAGCATGGATGTCGCTCCAGGACTCTCCTTCAAGGGGAGCTGAAGATGGGAGCAGAGGGCGGAGGTAGCCTGGCTTCACATCGGATACGACACGCTGTGAGGAGACATTGTCGTAATAGTCAGTGACTGTACATGGTTAACTTCAATGGTCATTGATTCAGTACTAGCAAACTTACTCTCGTCAATGGCTGTACGAGCTGCATCGCGAAACTCTGCGGAGTCCATGGTGCTGAGTTCCGTCTGTATAAAGTGTTGTCTTGGAATTGAATGTCAAGCGGTGATTATGTCTGTATGATGTTGCATTCAACAGACTTCAAAATACCGCGCTTGTTTCCGATATTGCCACGAAAGGTGGGGGACATGTCATGTAACTCGGATCCAGTCACCGTATGGAAATTCCGCTTCAGGAAAAGTCTGTTTAAACTGTCCCCCAGATAATGGCATGAGAATGTCGCCACATTTGTGATGGACAGCCAGTCTCCGCCCTTCTTCTGGCAAGACGAGACCCACCTCGGAATTATCGCATCGAGGCGTTCCGCGTTCCGAGTCAATGTAGGGTATTTTGATGGAGTTTGAACGACATGTCAGTCAAGACGTTAGCATCCAACATGGTATCTTGCATAGTCAGTCAAATAATCGCAAACTGTCGACTTCAGAACATACACATACACATGCCACGATTTCAGACACTACTGGTCTTTTGCTTGTTCGGGTTATCTTACAGGGAGTAATAATGGAAGCAGATAAAAATTGAATTAGATTTATAATTGTCTAAGCTAATATTAAAGACCTCCACCCGACCTGAAGCCAGATAGCATCTCCTCGATATAGACAACTACTCCAGCTTGGCTGGCTTGAACAAGATAGGCACCAATTATGAAATGGTCACGGACAGTACTAATGAGATCAAACAAAGCAATCAGAACTTAGAGAAGAGCAACAGCAGCGGCACCAATGGCACCAGCCAAGCCAGCGACCTTGCCCGACAGGCTTCCAGCTCCGTTGACAACAACAGCAGGCTCCGAGGACTTGGCAGGCTTGGAAGCTTCAGTGCTAGCGGGCTTGGAGGTCTCCATGCCGGTATGCTTGCCAGTAGCGGAAGCCATATCGGTATGGGCAGCGCAAGCCGTGGGCTCAACGAGAGAACCACCGGGACCGTCGTAAGGGTTGTAGCCCAGACACTTAGCCCACTCAGCGGCGCAGGTAGCGTGGTTGGCATCGGGTGCCACGTTACAAGCGTCATGAGCCTTGTTGCACTTCTCGAGGCAGTCACCAGCCTTGGCTGTCTCGGTGGCAGTGGGCTTGGCAGAGTGAGAGCAGGCTGTAGGGGCAACGACAGATCCGCTGCCATAAGGGTTGTAGCCAAGACACTCGGCATACTCAGCAGCGCATTGCGCATGGTTGGCATCAGGCGCCGTATTGCACGCATCATGAGCCTTGTCACACTTCATGACACACTCATCAGCCTTGGCTGTCTCGGTGGCAGTAGGCTTGGAAGAGTGGGAGCAAGCAGTAGGAGGAACATATGTTCCCTTCTTGTCATAGGGGTAGTAGCCGACGCACTCAGCGTAGTTGGCAGCGCAAGTTGCGTGGTTGGCGCTAGGCGCAGTGTTGCACTTATCGCGAGCGTCGTTACATTTCGCAAGGCACTTGTCGGTGGAGGAGGGAAGAGAAGGAATGGAGTCAGTGGCAGTTGGGTAGATAGGAGCTGAGAAGGCTGTGTCGGCTGAAGCGGCTGGTGAAGCGCTCGAGAGCTGTGCGGCGCTGAGAATCAGGCTGAAGATGACGGAACGAGTGTTGGAAACCATTTTGACGGAGAAACGATCGTGTTTGATGGACAAGATTATGATGAGAGCGAAGGGAGGGAATACTCGGCAAGTTTACAGAGGTCGTTGGTATCTATAAGAGAACTCGCCGTGTCTCATTGTTAGTGTCTCTCGTGTTGCCAATTTAAAATGACACCTGTGTCATCGCAATTCCTCCCCCGCATTCTAGGTACTCAGTCACCAAGGTCCTTTTGTCATATAGACTCTGCTCGTACGGAGTATGTATTTATACGAAGTGGCTAGGCAAGACGCATTCCTCAAGCTCAGGGAGATGGGACATTTGGCCAATCACGAGGCGAGAATAACAAAGGGAGGGCTGTAGGCTTTGTGGCGTTAGCCACTAATATGCAGTGTCTCAGGAACGCCCAGCGAAGTGCCGTGATCTCCCTGGAGCTGGAGGTATAGTCACGTCGAAATAAATCCTGAGAATGGAGGGATGTCTTGTCTTTCCCATCCTAATTGCAGACCGGGAAAATACAAATTTTATGTATATAGCTTTGAGAAAGAATAGTACATAACAAACAATTAAGCTATAAAGAAGAATTCTGACACAATTGAGAGCTTAATTCTCAACCAAGTCATCCCCTGGGCAACCGGAACTTTCATTCCATTTATAGATCGTTCAATGAGTCACGTTGATCGTCAAACGCATGCCAGTCGGTGATAGGGCGAATAAGTGTCAGTCTGGAACATAGGGCTAATTTAGACATGCCGACTTCCGAACCGAGGCAACAGAAATGCCTAAGCGCAATACGAACTGCTGCAAAAAAGGAATGACCATGAGATCAACACTGTTCAGTGAAGCGAAGCTGTAGCAATGCCAGTGATGTATCAACCACTTTAACTTGAATTTATTCTTATTCATGAGTGTAGTAATAAGGTAACGTATTATTAGCAGGTAAAGCGATCAATAGAGGTCTTGTCATTCGACTCGGCCTGTCGCATGCCACAAGGAGTTCAACATAATAGCCCAGTTGAGTAACAGTTTCAGCTTTAGATAAAGTTATATTAGACATGTTTAAAGAGTGCAAATACCAGTGGCTCTCTATTGAGCCCTCTCAAAGTCATTTCTGACGCGTTGTGCCAGTTCTTCATCTGCCAACACCCTAATTGCCATCATCGCAAGCCCCATTACACAATTCATAGCTGCTCTGTGAGCACCCTCCTTCCCAGCACATGTAGCAAAGTCTGGATGGTGTATAGATACCTCTGGAGTAGCTGGAATAGCAAATCCACCATGGAACCCCGGAACATGATAAGAAACGTTGCCCATGTCCGTCGAAGCGGTGATGTTCTCTTGTGGCTTTATCTTTAGCCCTAACTTGGCCATTTCCTCGACATAAGTGTTTGAAAGGGTGTTGTTAACCAGAAGGTCACTGTATAATGGTGCTCTAAAGAAGTTTCGTCAGCAGGGCAATATGAGATAGAAGCGGTGGAACTCACGTTTCGTATTCGATCTTGCAATTCGCTGCAGCAGCGCCTGCTTCAAAGCAAGCATACACACGCTTGGCGAGGTTGCGGCATCCAGCCAGCGTAGGACTGCGAATGCACCAGTTCATTCGAGTATACTGCGGGATAACGGTGGGGACTGTGCCGCCGTCTTCGAATACACCATACACTCTCTCATCTGGTCTGATTTGCTGTCGTAACATGGAAACGTTGACGTATGCAGCAACAGCAGCGTCTAACGCGTTAATTCCATTCCATGGTTCCGCGCCCGCATGCGACGCTCGACCATTGAATATAACCTTGGTCTTGTACGCCGCAATGCTTCTCGTCCCAGCTATTCCATCGTATACCAGACCATCAGAGCTTGGTCCCGAGGTTGTTGGATGCGACATCAACGCTGCCGCGATATCCTGGGGAGGATCAAAAGCACCAGCCTCAAGGAGCTTGATCTTACCACCTCCCCCTTCTTCAGCAGGCGTCCCGATGATACGCAAGTGCCCAGGAAGCTTGGTCATCTGCAGAGCGCGGGCGGCGCTGACAAAGGCAGCAAGAGAGGATGTAGCGATGAGGTTATGGCCGCAGCCATGGCCGATGCCTGGAAGTGCATCGTATTCAGCGCAGAAGACAACTTGACGACCTCCAGAGCCGAATGTCGCTTCAAAGGCCGTATCGAGGCCCCATGCGTGGCGTTTGACTTGGAAGCCGTGATGTTCGAGGAAGTCGGTCAGTTTGTCGTGTGCAAACACTTCTTGGTATGCGAGTTCGGGATGGGCGTGAATGCTGAGGTTGACTTCTTGGAAGGCGGAGTTGAGAGAATCCAGTGTCGAAGCGATGATTGAGCTGGATTGGTCGATGATATCTACCTTCTCGAGAGGCACTGCATCGTAATGTGCTGGCGCGGAACGGCCAGGGGAGGAAGTTGAATCAATGACCATCATTTTGTCCGAGGAGGTACATGTATGTTCAAGCTACAGGACACCATTGGGTGCTTCGCACATGACATGCATTATTATATACCATATCCGCATTGATATGCTCCGGGGCAGCCTTGATTACCTCGACCTGGTGTGCCCGGACCCAGTGGGTTACCGATACCGCTACGGCTCATGTGCTGGTAGGCAAGTAAAGCAAAGTCACCTAAAGCAACCCCAAACTGTTATCAGGTTAGTTAGTGAAGGGGATCTCTAGACCTGCGGTAAGGACCCAAACCCTTTCTGGGCGTGTAGCCGACGAAAGATAGCGGGCTCCACTGAAATTGCCGACCAGTCTCATAAGTACGGATCCCCTCACTCTGCAACTTTAATCACACATGCCCTTGCTCATCTTACGATTCTTCTTATCTCGTTCTATATTGCTTGTTTGGTCATCATCGTCGGCTGTCGACTATCACGCCAAGACCGGAAACAATAATGTCGTTATCTCCCTCCAATGCAACATCACCAACGCCACTAGGCCGATCAGCTCCGAGATCCCGGAGCGGCTGCTGGACATGCCGAACCAAGAAGGTCAAATGTGATGAGATACATCCTGTTTGCCGACGATGCCTACGCCTCAAGCTCAGCTGCGATTATGCACCCCGGCTCCGCACCTTTCCCAAAGGGTCTCCAGCTGGAACGTTTGTCCACTCAAGCCTGGACTTCTCTTGCGTTGAGCCGAAGGCTCGTCAAGATGCACCTACAAGTCTCTTTGCGGCAGTCCTCGGCCTGAAAGTGAGGGGATATCCTCTTCAATATGCCTCTCATTGACTACACCTCTCCAATGGGGCACTTACGGGATGGAATTCGGCAGTGAAGAGATTGAAGCGATACAGTACTTTCGGGAGTCATTCACGTCGCTGTACATCATGAAGAAGCCACAGTACTCTGCATTTGCGATTATGCTACGCCTTGCTACGCGTGACCCTCTTGTATTACATATGATCCTTGCGATTGGAGGCTGTGGTATTGTTTACAGGCATCAATGGCATGAGAGAGTACTGTCTATCGACGGAAGATGGGCGCTCAAAATACCGAACACTTGGGCTCAAGCACTATTCCGAGGCATTGCGAGAACTGCACACCATATTGAACGATAACGAAGCAGCCGAGTCAGCCAATCTCGATTCACTGACGAGTGGATTGGTCCTCATGATTATGTATGAACAACTCCATGGCGACACCAGATGCAAGGGACTTGCCAGCCACCTGAACGGAGCAGCACTTATCTTCAAGCATCATTATGCTGATATCCTACAACGAGCCAGAGATACCAGCAAGTCAGTGCCTTTCATGGCGACAGCTCAATCAGGAATTCCTCAGCATTTATCCCAATTTTGCGCTCGGCTTATAACAAGAATTTGCGGGATGGACGCCACCGCCGCATCTTTTGGACTCGGCGGGCAGGTCACCAAGGTGCTCTGCAGGAACTTGCCAGAAGGTAACGACAAGAGCAGTTTGCCTACGGGCCCAATCAAGAGACTATCCAGTCTCCACGCTTATTCTGGACCGCTCTACCGTTTGGTCTGGGGCGATGACTACCCCGCAGTAGAGCTGGTGCATGATCTAGAGAATCAGCAGGTCTTTGAACTGCTCGAGGCTAGTGTTCAGCTGCGGTATCTTATATCCGAGATGACGAGCCTTCAGCCCCTTGGTGGTTCAGCCCTAGCTGAAGCTTCCAGGAAGGTTGAGACAGCGATTTAGGAAACGAGCGAAAGCTACATGAACATCCTTGCCTTTGCATCACGGCTCACTTCAGCCACTGATAACTCTCACTCCATGGTACCAACCATACGCTGGATAGTACCTATATACTATACCGAGGTACTCGATTTTCTCCGCATCGCCAGGACCATAAACCCTCCGCTAGCGATAGCACTTGACAACAGCAAAATAATCCTAATATCATGAATCTCGCTTTCCAAGCTTACCAACACGGAGGAGACGTGGCCATGGTTCGGATTGCCCGTCCGCTATTCATGGTGGCATTAGAGACTGATGAGGAGCCCCATGTTTCGTGGATTCTTGAGAGATTTAGAGGTTTGGCCCAGTTTGGAGAGCATTTTGCGCGCGCGGGTGACTTCCTGGAGAGGGTTTCGAAAATGAAACCAGAGTTAAGAACGAGCATAGATTTACGGACTGTGTTTTCAAATCAAGCCACTTCGATATGCTTGTGCCTAATGTAAGGGTCATTAAAATTAAAGGAGCATATCTAAGCCTCGATATTCTGAAATGCAGAGACGCTTGTGAGATCCGATCTCCTTCACCATATGTCTCTATACCTTATTTCCGAGGTATGCTCTTATCGCTGTATCGGGAATTTACCTATCTGTAAAGGCAGGATGTAAGCTAGCTATCGTGTACCTGATAAATTACATGCTACTCACGTACACTCCCTACCTTATCTCCTGTTGATAATATCTCCTCCTGAGCCCCTCGGTCTCGTTCCGCGGATCCTCCAACATCCCCCCCCGAGGCCTAGTGATAAAACTCTATCAACAAAGTATGATAGCCCGGATCTCTCATCGGCTACACCGCACTTTCTCGTCGGCTATCAGAACCAATGTGGCTAGTTTATCTCAGCTTCCCAAGCCATGTTGATAGCTCGTGTAGTATTCGGTTGTCTCTGTTGCGAATGACTTCTCCATGCTTCGTAAACGCTAGCTCACTCTGGGATAAGTTCGATATGGAGCACTTAAGAAGAGTCTTTCCCTCCTTTCCGTCCTACATCATTCAACAAGTCATCGACATCAAACCACCTCAATACCAAGTCTAGCTTCTACGCTAGGCAATCAATCTGTAACAATAGCCATCAAGGACGCATCAGACACCGTTGACATCAAGCTCGAAGACAAGGAGCTCGACAAAACAGACCTTGCCTCAGTTGCCAATGGAGCCATCTTGGGCCGTGAACTTACACCAGAGGAGGATCGAAGAATCCTGCAGAAAGCAGACCTCCAGTATGCACCTATGGCAGATAAAACCAATTATCGAGATGAGATCTTAACGAATAAAACAGTCTGCTTCCTATCATGGCATTTGCCTACCTCTTCCAGTTCCTAGACAAGACTGCACTTAGCTATACAGCCATCCTCAAACTTCGCCAAGATCTTCACCTCAAGAGAGAAGAATATGGTTGGGCATCTGCAATCTACTACTTTGGGTACCTCGTCGCAACCTACCCCATTGCCGGGGTATTGCTCGTTCGATTGCCCATTGCAAAGGTCATCGCTGTTACCATGCAAGCATCTTTGTTCGCTCTACTCAGTGCTACCAACCTCTGACTGTCACTCTTAGGTTTATCTGGGGAGCTATTCTAATGTTCACGGCGCTTTGCCGCAACGCTAAAGATCTACTTGCCACTCGTTTCTTTCTCGGCATAGCTGAGACGGCGATTGCCCCGGGTCTGTCTATGATTGTCGCTATGTGGTACAAGAGACCAGAGCAGCCTTTACGTCAAGGTGCTTGGTCCCTCGGAAACACGTCAGTGGGTATTCTTGGTGGCCTTGTCAGCTATGGCTTTGGTGAAAGCAACACATTTTCTCCTTGGAAGGTAAGGGAACAAGATCATGGGGCTGATTTTCTTATGCTAACTTCTTCGAGGCCATCTTCATCTGCTTTGGAGCCTTGACGATAGCTGTTTCCATCTTGGTTCTACTTTTTCTCCCCGATACGCCTGCAAATGCCCGTTTTTTGACCAAGGATGAGAGAGCTCAAGCCGTTGCTAGAGTCGAGACAAACATGACCGGGATCAAGAATGACAAGTGGAAGAGGGAGCAGGTTATGGAGGCACTCTGCGACCCAACCGCCTGGCTTCTTGCAGTCGCTTATCTCGCTTCAATTATCCCCAATAATGGACTTCTTACGGTAAGTCATGACTTTTTGTGTTTGTGCATGGTGACTCACAGCTTTACAGTTCAACACTATTGTTATCCAGGGCCTTGGCTTCTCTATCCTAAAGACACTCCTTATTAATATGCTACCATCTCTGTCATTGGAAGTACTTATCTTCCAAACACCCGACTCCTGTTCATGACTTTCAATGTCGTTGTCAGCATCGTTGGGGCTGTGATGGTGCGTGAAGTTGACCCAACCCATAAGTGGACTCGCGTCATGGGTTGTGCTCTCTCGGTGTTGCCTTTACTGCCAATTTCCCCATGACAATGGCTATGGTATCCAGCAATTTCACTGGCTTTACTAAGAAAACGACAGTTAGTGCTATGGTATGTTAATCCTGGATTCAACAGTACCTATCCTCAGCACGCTGACTTGAACCTAGGTCTTTATCGCATATTGTGCTGGAAATATTGTCGGTCCTCACCTATTCTTCCCTTCCGAGGCCCCAGGTTACAAGTCGGGATTCCTAGCTATTATGATCTGCCTGGCAGTTTCTGCAGTTCTCTGCATTGCCCTTCGGTTCTATCTCATCTGGGAGAACAAGAGGCGAGACGATGCTGGAGATGCCATAGAGGAATCTTTGGAAGGGATCAATCTCAGCGACAAGACAGATAGAGAGATCCCCCAGTTCCGTTACATCTATTAGTTGGGCTTCAGGCTGTAGGCGATTTAACACAAGCACGGTCTTGTGCTATAGTGGCGCTTGGCAAGAAAGAATTTATCCTAGATAAGCAATCTTGCTTAATAGATCGGTTATTACAAACTCCGACCGTTGAGTGTGCACACCATGCAGTGTTACACGTGTTGCCCTGAAATTGTCTTGCATTACCTGTACTCAGTTTTGGGCTATTTACTACCTTCCTTATCACTGTACACCTTGGCAAACATCCTCCTGAGCCCATCCATATCGCAAAACTCGATGACCTTTGTGACCTTGGACCCATCCTCGTTGAAATCCAGGACCCACGAATGCTCTATAACGTCCTCTTCGCCATTCTTGTATTTCATGCCCGTCACAGTCGTTGCGGCTGGCTTGCGTGTCTCGGTGTCGACAGTCAAGTCAGAGATGTCGCTATGGGTGACCACATATTTCTTGAGGTCGAGCGCCATGGCGGCTTCGTAGTCTGCGTTACTCAAGCCATGTTCCGGGGGCGATCCGAATAACTTAAGAACACCGGCTGGCTTGAAGTATCTTTTGCAAGAGTCGGTGACGTCACGGTTGATGATTGCTGGGTTGTTTTGCTCTCCGGCCTTTTTGTAGGCACCCAAGAACTGTCTCGTTGGCTTCTCAATAGTCTCTCTGAGTTCTTTCTGTGATGTCATCCTTGCGGTGATAAGCCTCGATGTCTCGCGCAAGTTTCTGTTGCCGTGAGCAGGTGTGATTTCAAGTATTTGGGCCTTCCTTGGGTATTTATACGGATTACTCGTTTACAGTCAGCCAAGCCATAAGCAGTCAGCTGACGCAATACTTAGGCTATGGGAGTTGAATAAGCAAGTTTATGACCAGTGGAGGCCTGGCACTCTCTTGTGTTACGACGAGTATGGGGTTTCTTGAGAACCGCTTTGATTCGAGCTGCCTTCCACGCTGCTGCATATCAGCATTATAATTAAGCGTATCAATTAGGTAGTGGCGTATTGGGCCTTCAACTGCATGGTAGTATTGCCGATAGTAATCTTTATAGGGGCGCTCTGCATCTTTAGGGGAGAGACCTAGATGTCTCTTAAAGTAGTCGTCAATTAGAGCAGATTTGTTTTGTAGAACCTGATGGCCTGGCCGAATCAGAGTCTCTTGTCAGCTTCACGGCCTGTCTGGGGTTGACATACTCCGTGAGTATAGGCAATTGTCGGCATTGATCTGCTCGTCAGAACAGGCTATGAAAGGAGGGAAATGGTTCACAAAAGAACAGAACGGATTTTTCTGAGTTCTAGTTTATTGCGATTGTGAGTTTTGGATGAGTGGACTGCCAGTGTCTTGGTGAATGTGACTTGTGACTGGTCGATTGACGAAACAGGCAAAAATCCCCAAGATCGATATGGCTAACGGTGGGAGGTGAAAACGTATCACGGCTAGTTGTAATGGATTAATAGATTTTACATAACACTCATCAATGCACAAAAGCATTGCGTCCACTAATCCACACTTAGCCCTCGCTTCTACTTGCATGGAGTTCGCCTTCCAATCTGATAGCATCCATTAACTGATCCTCGGTAATTTCATAGGCTAGCGTATCATTGACTGCACTCCTCAATATATCCTGCGCTCTCTGCACCAGAGCGCCGTCATTGTTGAGTCTTCCTTCAATAAAAGCGGTAATATAGTCTGCAATCATGTAGTGCTGTTTTTCGTTTGCAAGATCGACTACCGACTCCTTCGTCAGGATCAACAGACTCAAGTCGCTGGCTTCAAGCAAAGCCTCACTCCCAAACGCTCGCCCTTCGGATGCTGCAAAGTGTAAGCATGACCAACCGCGATTATCGCAGGTACTCAAGAGAAAGGAGACCATGCCCTGAGCCGCTGCCAAATCCATCCCTGCAGTTCTTGCGGCCGTCGTGATATAACTGAAGAGAGAAAACAACGCTTGTACATCTCCTTTTTGTGCCAGAGTATGGATTGGAAGCCGTCCATTGTTATCAGTCAGAAAGAACAAGCCCAGTGATGAATCTGATGGTTGACATCGAGAATTCGGGAGAAAGGAAGTCTGGAGAAACTCTCCCAGGATAGGCACTAAGAAAGACTCAGAGCAGGAAAATGAGCCATCGACTTTCGCAACAAGACGTGTCTCTTCTGCCAACTCCGCTAAGTAATGGAGGCAGTTTTTGCCATCACCGTCTTTTTCCCATACTAAGTCAAGAGTCAATCGTTGCACGAGAAAACGAAAACATTCCAAAAAGAAATCACGGGTGGCTGAAGGAACTGAGCTTGTAGAAGCGCGTTTGCAGACAGAATGGAATAGACTACCCCACTGATCTCGGTCGCCTATCTCAATCTCCGCGCCGTACTCCGTAAGCTTCTGTAGATGCTTCTGACTGAGTGCGTATGCTGCTCTTTGCACAGGAACGTGGCCGGCATAGTCCGGGAGATTCGGGTCAGCCCCATGTTCTAGAAGCAAAATTGCTGTCTCAAGGTATTCCGTGTCGTTTCTTGAACAAGCAACGCTCAAAAGCGTAGTGTATGAGCCAGTTGCTTGATCGAAACCGTCGGTATCAGCAGAAACGCCAGCACTCAACAAGATAGCAAAGGTTTCAGGATACCCGGGCGACACAAAACTAAGAAGAGATTTTTGCAACACATCTCTCGATCTTCTTTGTGGGGATTTGTCCTTAAATAGAGGGATCCTTGTCTCGTGCGAAAGTAGGAATGACAAAACGCGCGCGAGGCCCCTCTCAGCAGCAACTTGTAGAAGACAGGGATGACCTTCAGGTATCATGTTTACGTCCACTCCGTGCTGCAGAAATACCGAGAGAAACGCAATAATTTGTGTTTGCTGATCATCAACACTTAAACTGATTGTTCCATCTTCACTGACGGAAACCGATCTCTTCAACGTAGCCAAGAGAACTGATCCAAAAGTCCCTCCTGTAGCATTGACGTTTGCTCCTTGCTCTGCAAGGTACTTGACAATTTTGCCCCCTGATATGTCATGGCGGGCAGCAATTTGTAAGGCTGTAGTCAACTCCCCAGCTGTCGATTCGATATTGGCTCCTGCTTGGACGAGAATCTTGATGATTTCAAGGAACGAACCCATCGAGGCTGCACAGCCAAGTGGTGTCCAGCTGTTTTCTGAGACAGCATTGACGTCTGCGCCGAACTGTACCAGCAAACGCACCACATCGATAGCATCACTTACATGCCAGCGACAAGCAGCGTGCAAGGCCGTCCACCCCGATTCAGGCTTCAAGTTGGGGTCTGCACCGGCCAAAAGAAGAATCCGAACAGCTTCAATGCGTAGACCCTGGCTCGCGTCGCCTAGGGGCCAACCCAAACGGCCTGGCAGGCTAGGGTCCGTCGTATCTGAACCGGTATTATTCTGAGTGGTATTTATGTGCTTTACCGCATCTGTTGCTTGCAAGATCTGGATTATCCTATTGGATTCATCCCATGGCCCAGCATGGTCACAGAACGGTCTGGCTGCAGCAAGAAGTATGCATGATCTCCCATGATTATCAAGAAGAGTGGGGTCAGCACCGTTGCTGAGAAGAAGTTGAGCGAGATCTGCGTGGCAAGCTCCGCATGCATGCAGCAGAGCCGTGAAGCAGTCAGGATACTCGTCGTGACAATAAACAAAATCAACAGGGAAGCCTTGCCGAAGAAGACGCTGGCAGACTCCACTATATCCCCTGTCAACAGCTTGACTCCAGATCACTAATTTGTCCTCAAAACTCAACTCGGGGTTCGAGTCAAGAAACAGGGTGAGGAGTTGCTCTGTATCTCCCATGAAAGTCTGTATCGATTTTATGATCGACTTGGAATTCGCAAATGTTGCTGGATAATAGCGGTAAAACAGGGCAATGGTTCCAAAATGGAGTATGAACAGAACTATTAGATGAAGGACTATGTTTGTCCATACATTCTGTAAAATAAATCTCGGGACAGGGATGTGAATCTTGGATGCAAGCCATCCATAAATGATTATCGCAAAGCTTGTGTCCAGGAGACGGAATCCGATAATACAGACATCGATGAACGAGGGTGGGGGAACCAGGATACCGACCGAAGCACCGGCTTGTAGCAATATTGCAAAAATACTAGAGCATCCCGAGCTGGCGGCGAACTGTAAAGCGCTGCGGCCATTTTCGTCAAGTTGGTTCAAATCGACACCTGCTTTTATGGCGCGTCGCACAGCATGTTCGTCGCCAAGTTTGGCTGCTTCATGTAAGCTGGTAGTAGTATAGTGAGACCATGGAGGAAACAAGCGAATGAGTAGTTGACGGAGAGGAATTTTCTCGAGCGGGTGACGGACAAGCATTGTGAAGCTGATTGCGAAACACGTCAGCAAGACAAGAGTTTCTCACTCTCAAAACACAGAATGCATCTACGAGACCAATTCTAGGGCCTTGTGATTTCAGAACACCCGCGGGGGATACATTTGCAGAACTGGAGAATGCCTTGGCTAACTAGGAATCCCCCTTGTGACTTGAAAGTGCAGATGCGATCTCACCTTATTGTCTGTGTCCTTGCACTTGGGCAGTCAACAAGGATAACGTCACCAATCAATGCTGTTGTGGCTTATGCATGGTGCGCTCTTTAAGGACTAAATCTTGAAAACCAGGCAGAAGTGCATGTGAATGCAACATGTTTCTTATTATTGGCTGCATGTAGGCTGAACCCTGCGTACGGCTGAGAAGACAACTGTGAAGCAGCTCTGTCACCCTGCTTGCCAAATCATTTTCTTTTACCTCGATCCTCCAGCATGTAGTGTAGAATCTTTTCTCTTTATACTAGAGGCAAACGTCAAGGAAGCACCTTCCTTAAAAATCTTCTTGAATCATAACAAGGCGTCTACCATTATGGACGAATGGGGCAGAGTGGCCGCAATCACGGCTTTGGTGACGATCCCCATATACGCCTCAGCATTCCTGCTTCAACCATTTTTTCAGAAAGTCAAAGACACCTTGTTAAGGTTATATCACTGGAACAGAACGTGCGAGGCTATACAGTGGAGTCACATATTACAGAGACCTATTCAGACACAATGGTACAGTCTCGAGGTCGGAAACCAGTCAGCCGATACCCAAAGCCCCAAGAACAAATCGCTGATCCGCTTTCTGTACAATGTCTGGCAAGTCAAGTCAACACCTGCTGTGAGACCGGCTTACTTGGACATGTCAAAAGACTACCTCCTACTTGATGCTGATGTTCTTCTCGGCGTGGTTCTTCTACTAGGGTGTTCGGGGACACTCGGTCGGCAACCGGATCCTGGGGCTAGGCTCACCCTCAACTTTGCTTCGACCACGGCACAATTCCGTGTTTTTGAATGTGAGAACAATTTTTTTCTTATCGGAAAGCTCATGAGCGTGCCTTTGTTCGAAACTATTGGAAGTGGTTATCAAGGCACTACGAAAGAAGATCTTCGCGCTGTTTCAAGTGGCTATCCTCCCTTCTACCGCTTCTTCTTAAGAGTGAACGCGGGCTACGAGATAGCCCATCCAACGGAGGCCATGCGAGACGTTCACCGTGCCGACTGGATCCTCGCCATCGGCTTCTCTTCCTCCACTACCGAACCGCTCAAGTTGTATAGAAAACAGCAACTGCGCGCCTATACAGGGGCTTGCACTCGAGTTCTTGATAAGCTAAGGTGGTTACAGGGAGAGCTTTCTTTAGAGGCTGGTGAACCGCATAGGCAGCTGCTTGACGTCGCTGTCAGAGTCGTCGCACACATGAACAGCTTCAAAACTGGTAGTGGAGCTGGATCTGTGACGAAGGGCACGGTTTTACTGGCGGATCATGGAACTATCGGCCGGTCGTTGAAAGCCCCCGATATTATTTTTGCTTTAAAACTGTTCAAGGAATACGCCAGTAGTGAATTGGGCAGATATGACCGAGAGACACTTGAAAGGATCCTGGAAGACATATTGCGTGCCGCTGTATATGGCGTTTTTACGTGGTGGCAGTATGTCAACAACGTTGGACAAGACATTCCACCTTGGCTTTTAGATGATAGAGTTAGGCTGAGCCCTGTGTGGTTGGAAGACGATGGCGAGTCCTAAAAAAGATCTTACCCCTTTTTATTACGTACGAATTGTTCCGTTCCCATCCAAGCTTTGTTCTGGAAACAAGTAATGAGTTGAAATGTATTTATCGTGCGTGTACTGGCTTCGTTGCGCTCTAGAGTACCTACACTTTAGGGGTCTGCGTGCATTTAAAGGGAAAAGGGCAATAACTTTGCCCAATCTTGGACTTGCCGAGGGATGTATAGGGTATACCTATTTATAGCAACTCTTTTACGAGTGTTACATGAAGCGGCGGAAAGATACTCCGAGTCACAGTGGGCAATTTCAAGTGCCGGAAGCGGCCGCCTCGTTCAAATAACCTTGTTTTGCAAGGCAGACAGGAGGATAAAATAACCTATGAAGAGCCCCATCTAAGCCCTATAAACTCGTCACCGCGGCGAACGGATTCAGAAGGTGGTTGCTGTGAAATTGGGTCGCTTCAGGCAGTGCTCACCCAAAGATCAGGGCGGGCTGTGCTCACAACGTTCATGACCCCACCTCCAAGGGCCAGCCTCTTGACCTTTTCCGTCGTAGATCGCTTCGATCAAGGGGAGCCCCGGCCCTGACAAAGAATCTGTCACTTCTCCCTGCTCAACTTCAACATCCCTCATGACTCACGCCATGTAAAAGAGACATGCCTGGAATAAAGGGCTTGTGCTTGTATTATCATATACTAGTTAGGCCTTGCACGCCCGCTTATCACCACGTGGGGATCGTCGTCCTCGGAAGCTGATCTCACCTCACGCTAGAATGTCAGACTTTGGTGAGAAGGTGAAATGGAGGAGGGCGAGGGCGCCGAAGGTGAGATCTGGCTGTAGAACTTGGTGAGTCAACCATTCAGACATTTATTGTTACCTGCTAATTGACGTAGCAAGTTTGTGGCCCATTATATATAATACGGTGAACTGAATCTTTGCTGATCGTGGTCCAGAATCCGACATCTCAAATGTGATGAACGAAAACCCACGTGTTTCAGATGTGAAAAGGACAAACGGAAATGCGACGGTTACCTTGCTCCCCCAGAAAGCAAACCAAAGACAAAATCTCTCGCCCTCCATAGAAAGCAGTATGACCTCATATCTCGCCGCCTCGCGACAGCCTCAAAGCTTCTTGTCCCAGCAGCGCTATCACCAGAGACATTCGGTTCGACGATAGAGTTGGATCTCTGCCACCACTTCCGAACATACACAGTATCAGAACTTGCGAGCTCTCTCAACGCGATGAGCTTCTGGCACGCGTATGCTTTACCACTCAGCCAGACTTCAAAACCCGTCAAGGCCGCTATTGGAGCGTTGGGAGGGGCGCACAAGGCTTTCAAGCTTCAGACCCAGACTGATTCATTAACGCAATCCCTTGCCCAATCTTACGAGATTGCATCTATTCAGCAGTACAACAATGCGATTCGGGTGATGCAAGAGTACATGAACTCACCTGACAAAGACTTTCAGGTTATTCTAACTTGTTGCTTAATATTTATCTGCACGGAGAATCTTTACGGGCGTTACAAGAACGTTACGCGGCATTTGGAAGCCGCATTCTCTTTATTGAACGCCTGTGATCGATGGGACCTGGCGAAGTTTATGGAAAACATTGGCCCTTCATTATGCGGGCTGGCCTCTGATCTATTCTTCTACGTGGGGGACAACTATTCCTCCAAACTTGTCGCGGGGATTACAGAATGGGCTGATAAGCAAGACCCGATTGATCTAGAAGAACCCGGCGAACCCTTCACTTCTGCACAAGCTGCAGCTGCGGCACTGACACGAGTCGAGACGCTTTGCGATGTAGAGATGTACGCCGATTGCCCAGACTGTTCAGATGATGGGGTCCTATGCGGCGATGGTGGGGTTTCATGCGAGCGACGAGATAAAGGGTTGGTGTCGGAAGCCTTTTACCATCACTGGAGCGCACGATATCAAGCTTTCAAGAAGACATTTGATCCATCCAAGGCTTCAGAGTCAGAGTTATTTCGGTTCAAGGTACTTGAGTGCGAAGAGACTACATGGCAGGCCACTTTCAAACTCAACCATATCGACGACGACCTGGAAACAGCCGATTGCATCGAGATATTGAAAAAGGCAGAAGAAATCATCAAGATGACCCAAAGCGACAAGGGCCAGATCTTTACATTTCAGGCTAATCTCGTCCCTCCAATATCCTACGTTATAATATCATGTCAGGACACAAGCGTGCAGTGGGAGGCGGTGAGGCTTCTACGGTGCCTTGGGAGACGGGAAGGCGTTTGGGATAGTAGGAGGATGGCGGATATTTACACGAATATGATCAACGCAAAGACAAACAAGCTAATAACGTGGGAGGATATTCCAGCTGACGTGCCGCAGCTGACTGAACTTCTTGGTTCGCTGAAGATGTGAGGAGGCTATTGCAGACGGCGGTAATAGATAGAGTCAACATAAAAATAGACCTGTTCACCATATGACCAGATACCTTCACATCCTTGCCAAGTTACCTCGTTCAGCGACTTCAGGACGAGTATATGGCTCCCGGCAGTGTTGATCAGGCAGTGGAAGAGACGGCTTTGCTCCGTTGATTGAAGGGAATGAGTGCAGAGGCTCAGGTTATCAATAGGCTGGCACTATTACAGAAGACAGGTACTGTTACATAATTTAAGGACCAGTCAAGTTAAACAAGTATGACAATTAAATAAAATCTATCGAAGATTACAAACGAATTCCCACTATCACATGAGAGCAAACAAAGCAGCAGCTCCGACACCAGCCGAGACAAACCAGCTTGGACCAAGCCTGGCTCCAGCTGCGCTGTCTGACGCATCCGCCGTCGTATTTCCTCCAACGATGTACTCGGGCTCGTAGCTCTTGACAGCAGTGTCGTTGGACTTTCCATCCCAGCAGTAGCGATCGAAGCAGGTCTTGCAAGCATCAGGGACAGCCTCATTCGCCTTCCACCAGCTTCTGCTCATGACCGCACACGCCACGCAAGTAGGCCACTCCTTGTCGATGGTAGCGTTGCCCTGGGTCGCTCCGTTGAGAGCATTGAGGATGATGTCGTCGCGCTCGGTAGTGGTATACGACATGTCGAACGTAGAGACGTTGCTGTGGTAGGTGTAGGGAGCGTTGGGGATGTAGAAGATCAGCGGAGGTGGAACTTCGCCATCTGAGAGAGTGAAGTTGTTGGCGTCACAGCCAAAGAGCGTGGGGCGCTGATTCAACTTCTCGTTGATGAAGGTTTCGGCTGATGGGACCGAGGGGAATTGTGTGCCGTTGCCAATGCTGGAACCAACACGGTCATATGTAGCTCGAAGAGCAGTGCCGTTGGGCCAGTTGTTGTTCGTATCAGCAGACGAATCAATGGCAAAAATGATATCAACGCCACGAACGGGCTGGATCAATGGGTGGAGAGGGATGTTCTGCAGATCCTCTCCGCCATCGACAAGAGTCAACTGGCGGTCCTTGGAATTGACGCTCTTGTCGGTAGGGTTCCATCCGAAGAAGGGGTTGGGTGCATACTGGGCGATATCCTCATCATCCTTTTCCAAGCCAACCAAGACACCTTTGATCGCCTTTACGACAATATCTGGGATATCATTCTCTTTGCCGACCTGGGTGATGTTGTTGAGAAGGAATTGGTTGAATAGTGAAGAGGACGTTCCCATCACAAAGCCGATCTGATCAAAGCCGCGAACGCATTCACCCTTGGAGTTGATGATTCCGTTGGTGAAGTTGGAGGCGAGATACTCAGTAGGTACGAAGCCAAAGGTGGTAGGATCCCATGTACCAAACTCGTATGGGTTGAACTCGTATACAGTAGCGTTCAAGGAGATGACGCGCTCACCCGGAGCACGACCATCAGTAACGAGGATGGGGAAGGGCGTGTCTGCGTCCTTGAAGTTGGAGGTATCGGCAATGGAAGAGAAAGTGTAAGAAGGTCCACCCTCAGGCGCATTGACGAGCTGATACGACAATGCGCGGCCCCACCAATCAGTGAGAGTAGCGTTCCAGCCCTTTTCCTTGTCGTCAACGGCATCTTTCATCTCATCCCAGTACTCGGCAGTGTTGAGAAGACTGATTCCAGAGCTCTTGGGGCCCTTGAAGATGGAGCGGTCAAAACGCCAGACCTTGTCTCCAGACTGCAAGTCTGGGATTGTTGAGAAGTTGTTGGCGAAGATGGAACCTACGAGCCAGCCACCGCCAGAAAGACCAGCTAGATAAGTTGCCGATTGGAGAAGGCCGCTGATGGGGCCGGTCTTGTTGTTGCGTGAATCAGCAGCTGAGAGGAATCCTGCGCCGTTCATCAAAGCGCGATAGCCACCGCCCGACGCGGCAATGGCGATGTTGGGTAAACCGGTCGCATTGTTCTTGTGCTTCTCAACGAAGCTCTCAGCATCGAAGCCGGAAATGTTGGCTCGCGACAAGAATGTCTTGAGATCATCGATCGTGTTGTTTCTGCGACGTCGAACCCAGGATTCTTCCTCGCTGGATAGTTCACCGGCGAGACGAACTGTTGGACGCGTTGAAGGGCAATCAACTACCTTCGGAGCATATCCACCACTCGGAGAATTTGGTAGGGCTCGGATCTCGACTGAATTGGCCCTGGGGATCAAAGCCGCGTCATCCGGAGCAGCAATTGCTGTGCTGAGCCAGAGGGTGAGGGCCACAAAGCCAAGCATCCTGACAAAAATAGCGGTAGAATAATTAAATATAAAGGTCAAAGTAACGAAAGAAGATGGGAACTCAAAATGGTGGATTACAAAGTGCGAGGCCAGATAAATAAGTTTAGTAAAGCCCTTCGGCCAAGGGGCGCAATTTACGGACTAGCCAACGGGTATGATCTCACTGGGTCTAAACACATGCTAGAGTTTTACGGTGATTAATACTTTTGGCTGGTTGCAGGGAGTGACGCGGCTTGAGTGGCTAGTTCGTTCCGGAGACAGCGAGGATAAAAAAAGGTTGATATCCACCGACGGCTTCTTCGGCCGAGAGAGTTTCGGTTTTTTTTTGAACCCGTTGTGGAGGCTGTGTCTCAGCTCGGAAGCTTCGGCATAAGCTAAGCCACAGAGAGAAATGACGTTGCGATGCCAGCGAATTCATACTTCAGAGAGGGAAAACGGAGTCAATGGCCACAGGGCTGATGGACAGGTGAGGGGATGTAATTTACTTCTGAACAGGACCGAGAAGGAGACTGGTTCACATGGAGATCTACTCTGAGTGATGAGCTGTTGAACGAGAATGGGACTTTGGTCCCCCCCCGGCATCAAAGTGGAGAGGGGATTCCGGTGCGCGGATGTAGACGATACGTGAATACGCGGGAAACAACATGATAGGCTCCGACATTGGAGACAATAACAGTGGATCATGCCCAATTCAGCTGATCTTGCCCTACAAACACGGAGATTGCCATATGTAACAAGCCCGCTAAGCCTCAGAATTGGTCTGACCTAATGTTGCAACGGCCGATGTTTCAATTTGAGCAGAAAGAACAACTAAATACAGAAGCACAAAATTCGAACGACGAGGTATAAAGAAAATATAAAGGGACCTTTCTGGTTACGGCCGGTTCCAACAGTAGGCAAGCTCAATCTTCCACTGTCCCTTGGCGCGCCAGACAAGAAATTCTATCTATGTCAGAATTGAAGGAATTGGGTAAACTGGCAGGGAGCGCGTTGGCATTTACATATTAAAGGGCGCTTAATAACATATCTCAGCAAAAGTAGAAGATGCATTTGAGAGCCAACGCATCAGGTGTTGCCTTTATCTGAATAGAGAACATTACTTAGAAATTGCTAAAGGTTACTCTACCTAGTGAATTTTAAAGAAGGGAATTAAATTTAAAGATCCTAGGTAACAGCGCTTAAATATTATAAAAGAAAAATAGTAAATTAGCAGGATAAATGAATTTAAACAACTGCTGTATAAAAGAGTAAATTATAATCTACAGTAGTATTTAATATATAACCCTTCTTATTTACTAAACGTAAGGGATAGCCAGATGTCTTATAACTTTATTGATAACTGATCGTGCTAATGTAAGACTACAACTTATGATTAAGGGACTGGAATAAAAATGTTTTAGATTAGGATGAAAAGGGCGAGATAATAACAGTGATTTAGGACCCCTAGACAGGTAAAAAGAAGGAGCAGGCCGACATGGAGGTCTCACCATAGCACGGCACGGCTCTACATCGGCCTCAATATAATAATATTCAAGCGCCACAAGGCAGATTCACATATCGTTTCGTTATTCAATCTGACTACAAATACTCTCTTGGTCCAAGTACAAGAGTTTCTCTAATCCCCATCTTCATCACTTCCCAGTCTTGTCAGCCCCTGTTAAAACCCCAACTCCGTCGTCTCTCAATATAAACAAAATGAAGGCCTCAGTTGTTCTCTCGACTCTATACCCTGCGATTGCGGCTGCCCTGGCAGCTACATGCGAAAAGGATGCCGCACCATGCATCATGGCCAACGATTGTTGTAAAGGCTATACTTGCAAGACGATACCTGGAGCAGGCTCGAGATGCGTTGCCGACCAGATGTGTGTTGCAACAGGAATGCTCTGCCATGTCCAGACCGCGAAGTGCTGTGGCGATTTTGCGTGTACTAGAATTCTTGGCCAGGTCGGAGTCTGCGTAAGTTATATTCAAATCCCTCTGTTAGGATGTTAAGGTACTGACTTGATGTAGATGAAGCCCATAGACATCAAGCCAACTTTACCCTGATTTTGTAATTAAGTGGTTCAAATTGGTAAACGCTTGGTTCTGGAAGTTATGTACGGAGTTCTTATCCCGTGGTATTGATAGTACAAGTCCTAAGAGTCTATTGGCTAGTAATTGTCTTTTGTAGAAGATGAATTAAGTTTATTATTCTGGAAAAGCCCTCGTTAACTTCTTATCTTATGTTCACAGCTTGTTCATACAGGTTTCATTACCGTCTAACCTTGTACAACAGCCTCTAAGTTACTAATTGCCATTTTCGGGCTAGAATTAATATATTCAGGAAAGGATTTATGTCAGGACGTGTTAGATCTGTTATTACTTTAAAGTTAATTACTATTATATTTATACCCTAAGGTTTATAAAGTTCTTCTTATAAAGCTATGTTAAGATAACTTACTTTTACTTGCCCTACACGCTTTTCTAGTTTAATTCACTTTGCTAGTTTATAATTAAAGATTTCAAGCTTTTTACTAACTATAGTAATAGCCTCTATTTTCTTTTAGTTATTATATTAATAGGACTTTATAAGTAGTATACCTCAGCCTTTACATTAAGTAGTAGTAATTGTTATATATTAAATACTTTTGTTTTAAAAAAGCTAATTTATATTATAACATTCTAAACGCTATACTATTATAAATTAATCCTAAGATATTAAAGATTTTAAGTCTTTTTAAATTTTTAATATTAATATTAATTACTAAATCTCTTTATATTAAAACCTAGTACTTTCTTTAATAATAGAAGAAGGATATTTCTCCTGTAAATGCCTAAGCCATTGTTCAGCAGTTGAACTATTGTCAACAATTCCCTCTTCGACGTCGATCCAGCCCGGGCAATTAAGTCTAAGGAACGTATGCTCACGACACCAAGGTATGTCATCCTTTGGGTATTCTTTCATGCTGTACCGATTTGGGACTTGGTGTGTAATCATCGGTCTAGGAACAAGACATGGCGTCTCAGAGCCTTGGATCATTCGGCGTAAAGTCTAGCGCGGATTGGCTGAAAGAACGGATGATAGTTACTTCTGCATGGTGCCTAGATGCTGCGGTATTGAGCGGTATTGACCCATAGCCCCAAAGCGGGACGCTATCGACCTTGACGCCCTGCTCCAGCAATAATCGACACGCAAAACCACGAGGGTTCTCAGCTGCCGTATGGCGTTCAATACTTTGAGCATTTGGATCCGCGCCCTTCTGTAGCAGGAAAGAGATGACCTCCGGCAACGTAGCGTCATGGACAGCTATGTCGAGCGGATTCCAACCCCCTTTGCTTCGGCAGGTTATATCAGCACCGCGATCCATGAGCAGGGAGACATATTCCAACTGCTCCGCATCAACAGCAGTGTGTAGAACGAACCAAGCTGAGTGATTCTTTGAGTTGGCTTTTGCTCCACGATCGAGAAGAAGCTTGACGATGGGAGTCCGGCCAGGTCCACTGACGGCCTCATGAAGAACTGACCAGCCGTTTTTGTCGGCGGAATCTGGCTTGACTCCGAGGTCGATGAGCCGCTGAACACGATCTACGTCGTCTGCGACTGCTTGGTGAAGAAAAGTTTCGCCATGAAAGTCCGCATAGCTGGCGTCGATGCCATGGTCGTGTAGCCAGGAAATCACAGCAGGGTTTTCCATTGTGAATGTTACCTGGAAGACTTTCCAATACCACACGATTCTTGTAACCTCTGGCTTAGTCGGACCAATAGGTTCGTCGGCGATGAGTTTGTCAATGATCAGCATTGTGTTGATCATTTCCTGCTGGTTCATTATGTCCCAGTCCTCGATCCAGCGTGTGACGACGCTTATGACCGGGTGAATCTCAGAGTTAAAGTTCACTTGATCTATCAGAGGATGAAGATCATCTCTACCCAGCAAAGTGGCCACGACATTGACTAGGGCGTTGTCTACAGCATCCCAGAACAGCCTGTTGTGGGAGCAGTCCAGTTTCGTGTTGACGTCCACATCTGATCTTGTGAGTAGCAGTGCAACTGTTGATTCTTTCCTGTCGTAGACAGCAGCCATGCCGGAGATAGCAACAGCGAGCGGATTCCCAAGATTCACGTTGATTTCAGAGTCCAGGAGGAGGTATTCCACCACGCTCATTCTACTATTCGCAACAGCCATGCTGAGGGCTGTATGATTGGCATCATTTTGGGTATTCTTGTTTAAGCCCTCCATAGAGAGAAGAAGCTTCACAACGCTCAAGTGGCCCCATTTCGCTGCCAGCATAAATGGCGTATTTTGATGATGATCGCGAGCGTTGATTTGGCCCTTGATTGAAATGAACAGCTCAACCAAAGGCAGTAAGCCAAATCTCGCTGCGACATGGATTTGACATACAGTGCCCGCCTTCTTGCGATTCATGATGTCATAGTCCCCATCGTGAAGGTCCCGTAGGCCTGTTGAGACGAGGCTCGACAAGTTTATGGCCGTTTGGTTGCCTAGGAATCTAGCCGACATTTCCTCAATCTCGTTGCCAAACGCTTCGCGAGCGTGATCACCCCAATTACAAGCGGCATATTCGAGAAATGGGAAACGATTCTCTAGGTTCAAGAGCTGATCTGCAGAGCGAGGATCAGCTTCTTGGAGTTCTTTCAAGAGGAGATACGTCAAGCAGCTGATGGCTAGGTTCTTCTGCGCATTCGGGAACAACTCTGCACCGTTGTCTTGGATATACTCGTTCACGGACTGGTGGAAAAATCGAAGTGTTCCTGTTTCTGGGTCAAAAGTCACGAGTCCAAGGCAGCTTGACATGAACAGGTCATCGTCCAAGACGAGCTGTAGGCCCCTCCTACGCACAGTTCCGGGGGTCGACGCGACTGCATGCTGTAGTTCCTGGAGCCTCGACTGGCATGGGACACCCATAGCAGCGTTGCCATTGCAAGTTGAACCTTCGCTGAGCCTGGCTTTCCAAGTCTGACCCTCAAGGTAAAGCCATAGGATCCAGTACGGAGTTCATCATCAAAGATGGGAGCAGAAACCCGACGAGGAGCTGTTAGTGCACTTCAGGCATACAAAGAATTGGAGTGCAATCCGCCTAAGGGAACCTACATCCCTTAAGATTTCTCCAAAGTTGTCATAACGATGTCTTGGAGTGATTTGTTAATCTTTTGTGAAATCCTTCTTTCTTTCATCCTCTGCTGTAATTAGCGCCGAACGTCATCCGAACCAGCCATCACGGGAATACGAATAGCGTTTTCCAGCTCTTCATTGATGTTTCGAAGAGACAGATATTCTGGCTGCATTGTGGGGTCATGTGCCGGAAAACCTCGCCGGACCTCGCCGGGCATGTTCTTGCTGGATGTCAATGCGAGGCAACACCTGATAATACAGCGTTGGAAAGCCGCGTCTCTTGCAGAAACGGTCGGACTACGGGCAAGAAGGAGGTCAGTGACTGAGGCGTCCTATTTGGCTACGGTGGGGGGTCCGGGGGCGGGGCGTGTTAGAACAGCTGGACGGACTTGCGGAGAATCTCGCAATGGGTCAGTGCACTGGATATCAGTTTTTGGAGGGAAAACAACTGGAAACAACCAGATCCTTGCCCACATGAAACAACATGGCGATATGAAGACAGTCTTATCGCTTCGAGGCCAGTATCCTATGTTAAAGACCGACTTTGATACCTCGGTGGCTGGCTTTATGGACAATATTGTCTATGTGGACTGGATTCGTTTAGGAAGCAGCTTGCTCATTGTTATCAGTAGGCCGCGAGGGCGCATCGACTACGAGGAACTCGGGAACTTCCATGATCTTTTGAGAAACCTGCATAACTGCTTTCACGAGGGAGACCTGAGAAATAAATCACCACAAAGGATCTTTGGACAGCTCGAGGACATCATCAAACCACTTCAATCCTACAAAAAACCAGGCGAAACATTAGTCTTGAGTCCAACAGAGAGTATGCATCGCCTACCCCTACATGCACTAAAGCTCAAAGGGGAACCACTCATCAAACGCAATCCCATTGTGTACAGCTACAGTGCCTCTTTGATGGCTATTTGTGCTGAGCGACGCAATAGCTCGAAGGCTTATCGAGACGGCAAGTCAATTATAATCGGCAATCCGAAGGCCGACAGCGTCAAGATCATGGCTGCTGCAAGTATGGATAAGTCAAGCAAACAGCTCCAGACAGGAACTGATTTTATCAGTCCAACGCGCGGGATGCGGAATAGTGACTTTAAAAGCGCGGCCGAAGGGGCTGCAATCCTTCATTATCACGGCCATGCTAAGTACAAGTCTGACTCTGCTGCAGAAGCTGTCTTAGTGCTAACCGGTGATGATATCCTAACACCAAAGGATGTTAATGGGTTGCAGTTGCAAGAAGGCGCTCACGTCACCCTGATAGCCTGCTATTCTGGCAAGCAAGGTGTTTCGCTTGGAAATGAACCTCTTGGTATAGTCCCGGCATTTCTAGTTGCTGGAGCCTCTTCCGTCCTTGCAACCCTATGGCCAATTCCTAGCACTGCAGGTCAGAAGTTCTCCGAGTCCTTCTATCAGCATGGCCTTGCAAAAGGCGCCGATGGACAGATGAGAGGGCAAGTAGACCTAGCAAGAGCACTCCAGCAAGCAACATTAGACGTACTGGATGTATAAAAAGAGAACTCAACTAACTGGGCACCTTTTGTCTTGAAAGGAGTCTCAGAGTTTTGATGGTTCAGAAGCTTACTTTAGAGGTCTAATTCACATTAGGACCGAGTCAACTGTTATTTGAATAACTACTGAATTAATGATAAAAACAATACTTGAGGTCTATTGCTAACTCACCGCTCAAGACGATATTTGTGTGGCGCAAGCCACTCAGATCATCCTGTTTTGAGGCCAGTAATTATCTAATGATGGAACGCATAGCCCTGAACCACCCAGTAGACTACAGCAATTGTAGCTGACAGTGCACATAACTAAATTCTGTCCACTGATTTAAGCTCTTAGCCACAAGTCCCAACTGCAAATAACACATCTAGCTCACATCATGCGCACATATAACGTCGGATCACCAGTCAGCATTTCTTTCGTATAATAATGGCCAAAGCCAGCTTACATGCTCAACCAAGTCATCCGCTATCATCACTACCCATGGAGTCAAATACAAAGTCACGAAAATTATTTCAGGGCTTGTTTGCCTTTTTATGTACAATGCTTGTAGTCTTTCTTATCATCTTTGTCGCCACCCTGTCAATTTCCCAGGCAATTGTCAAGCACAGAGCGGTCGGTCTACATCACGGTTATCACTGTGGCCAGAACCATATGCACTGCCTATATAAGTTCAGTGCTCCAGGCGCTTCTGGCAAGAAAATTCGCCTCCAAGCTGTAGGAACGGACCATTTAGTCTCTAATTCCTCTTCTCAACAGGGAATGGAAGGCTGTGACAAATGTGGACAACATCTTTGGGAAATTCAGGACCATCCGCGTGCACTGTAGATACTGGATCGCTGCTCTGACAACAGCTATGCTGACAGCAAGTTTGACACCGACTAGAACAACTCGGGAATTCCAGTATGTTCAGCATGTTCATGATGGTCCCAGCACGTATATGCTGACTACCGGGAACTGCACCGGGGTCTTCAAGCTACCACTCCAAGATCCTGCCTGGCCCTATTACTGGTATATTGGCAATGACGAAGTCTTCCTTGTAGCCAGAAAGTTCACGGAAGCAGAGTTTGCCCACTACTGCAGCAATGGTGGCGGAGTTTTGCTCAAGACCATGTGTACTCATGGAGAGATCGGCCAGGACACAATGGTGATTGGTGCCGAAGGAGAGTTTGCACATTGGCTTGCAGTGAGTGTCAACGACACAGAAACGGCCCTTCCTTCTCCCCCTGGCTCAACGCATGTGGTCACCTGCACGGTGGATGCACGCGATGTCTTTGAGTACCGAGAAGTCTCCCTCCAGCTTCGAAGCACGGATGTGAAGCAGAATCATTATATGCGTTACCTAGAGGCAACAGGAAATAAATGTAGAGGACCGCCCATCAGCAGAGACATTGCGACGGCTGCGTCTGCAAATTGGCAGACCCTCGTTCAAGAGAATGCAGGTTCTGGATGGCGGGATCTCGTTTGGGAAGCTTCAAGTACTGCCCATGGCCCGCGACAAGCCCCTTTCGACTTCCCAGAGTCAACTAAAACTATAGAGGATGGTCTTGGTCTCGTAGCCGCAATGGTGACAGCACGGATGAACTCCACCACGACCCATGCGGTGAGTAGTACTGCTGTCATGGAAGCAACAAGGGTTGGTAACGGATAACGGTCGTCTCTTTGCTTTGCAATACCCCCATTCTTGGTTTTCGTTATGCTCTCGAGTATGATTTAGAGTACATTGCGGAGAAAGTCCTCTGCAGTAGGCTGTACAGGTTTAGAGTGCCTGCTCAATTTTAAGTCAACTAGGTAGCTGTTTACAAGTAATGTAATACAAGAACGAAACCATTAATTTAAATTTCTAATAATTTGTTCTATAAGAATAAATATTTTATCTATATTAACTAAATTAATAAGACTCCTATACTTAAATACAGACTCTAGATCCTAAAACTCAGTATCAATTTTGATACTATAGCCCTTCTCTGTTTGTTTTACTACAGTAATCTGCACTCCCCAGCCAGGAACCTTATATGCGCTCACTCCACCCTGTGACAACGTTCCGTCGTTCTTGTCGTAGATGCTACCGTCGCCGCAGCCGCCTGATCCGGGGGTAATATCTACAACACGGATGGGACCGTAGCCTGTCTTGATCGAGGTATCAACAGTGTAGAGCAGGACGCCAGGGGCGCACACGCCTGAGTCAAGACCCTCGGATGTCCGGGCCTCTACCACAAGTGCTGAGGTTTGGTTGACGGCAACGACAACCGCTTTGACGCCATTGTCAGATGTGTTTAGTTCTAGTGGATTAAGAGTGTGCTGAGTAGTTCCTCGCTCCGAAACACAGTCGACAGACCCGTCGTTGAGCCACCCAAGGCGCCACTTGTCCCAGGCGAAGAAATCTGGGGCAATGCCAGAGAGGTCTCCCATGGCACTCCAGCCACCAACGTAGTAGCCCAGGCCAAGATCTTCGAACGGGTACAAATCGGCCAAGCACATAGTATGTCCGGTTTCGTGAGCCAATACCTTCCAGCTCTTTGTTCCCCAACCTGCAAAAGCGTCGGTTCCAACGGTGACGGTCTTCCGGGCAACATCATCGCCCTGTCTAGTCTTGATTCGGGAAACATAAGTGATGGACCGAGAGATGCCTCTGCCACCGACGCTCTTTACGGGAACAACATAGAGGACATCTGATTCGGAAGGTGGAGGGCGAGTCCCGTTGGCGGTGTAGGCGTCGAGGGCATCTTGGATGTATTCTTGATGTTCTGGCCCCGTGAGACCTCGCTCCCAGCCATATGATGCAGCAGATTTGGGCATACGGTAGAACTTGGACATTTCGGCCGAAATATTCAGGGACAGAGCTCCATAGGAGGCTTGCCTGTACCATTCGGTTGTTTGGGGGACTACAGCGTTGTAGAGCGACTGGGGGGTCTCGTCTTGAGCAGGTTCGGCATCGGAAAAGTCAACAAAGATCATGAATCCTTTGAGAGTTCCGGTGCTTGGGGCACAGTCCCCCTTGTAATTAAAGCCGACACTCATCTCCACGGTGTCATTGGCAGCCAACTTGCAAGCAGCTTTCGATTTAGGAGGTGTTGGCTTGCAAGCAGCAGCGCTGGCTACAGCAGGCCAAAGAAGAGAAAGGAACAGAAAGTTCATAGTGATAGAGCTTGGTTAGAAGCAGAATGAGAGGTGATGGGTGATGTGAAAACAATTCTCTGACGTGTACATTGGGACATCTTTTATGCTTTACTCTCTGCCAACCTGTGAGGCCTATCGTGCACAGCCAGGTTGGTATCTTGCCAGCATTGCCAATGACTCGAGATTGGCCGACTACAAAGTCCCAATTGAATCGCCAGCTCGTTTCAGCTTGGGCAGCCACTGTCAGCGGACCGAGGTGCTCACGTCAGCGGGTCAGTCGCCTTCTACGATGTCCACGTCTCTGATTGGTTACCATGGGGCTTCTCACAGGTTCCAGACTCTCCATCATCAATTATCAAGATAAAAGAATTGCGCTTTCCATGCAATTCCTTAGGGCTATTCAAGCACAGCCCCTTCAGCTCAAGTCTCCCTTGACGCTTAGTGAAGCTAACCGAGGCTCTACCCCCATTGCTGTCGGCTTTCGGTTAGATGGCCTGAGTTCACTTGGGGTGACGTATTCTCAACTGAAGGCTTCTGTTATGCTATTGTTAAAATAGCAGTAAGCAGCTGCTGATTTATGCTGTCAGAAATACAAAATGGCTGGAAATGGCCTCAGCCATCATAATCTCACCACCTCAAGGAACCGGCGGTGAGGATGTCGAGAATGCCTCGAATTGTGAATCTGCAACCCTTCCAAGTGATGGTGGAAAGGGATTGCACTGAGTACCATGAGGCTACGTTTGTCAAAGCTTTGATGATAAAAGGTTAAGTATCCTCTTGCTGTGTCTATTGTAATTACCATCATCGACACATCAACAATAAACATAGCGGTAAACAACCCTTCAACCTTTGGTTCTTTCATCCTCAATAAATTCTTGCCTGAACTTTGAGCTTCTTCAGACTCTCCTTACACTATTCACACTATCTACAATGCGCTGCAGCTACTCTCTTCTTGTATTTGCCGCCTTTGCCGCCACACCTCTAGCACTCCCTACCGAGAAGCCTGCCGACACTGGCAAGCAGGCTCCTGCTTGGTACGAAGGCAAGAGAGACAACTTTGACTACGGAAAGTGGGCCCCCGAAGAATATGAAAAGAGGAAGGATGATGGGTCCTGGCACCCCGGGAAGTATGAAGGCAAGGGTACTGGCTACGATGATGGCAAGTGGACACCTACCAAGTACCCTGGCGAGAAGTCCAAGACCAAGAGGGACAAGGTTGGCACGATTGATGATGACTCGCGGGAGCCTACAAAGTACGAGACTAATGGTGCAAACTTTGAAGATTCCGAGTTGACATCTGAGAAGTATGGTAAGCGCAGCGACGATGGGAGCTGGCGCCCTGGAAAATATGAGGGTGACTGTACTGATTATGACGATGGAAAGTGGAACCCCGAGAAGGATAATTAGAAGAATATTGAGAGGAATGGGGATTGCAACTAAACTCATAGAGAGCATAAAGACAAGGGTACCAGCTTTAATAATAGTAAGTAGAAGGGCAGCGAGCTAGCTTTGTATATTCAACTTGATCAAAGGTTTTTATCTAAAATTATTTACTTTGAGTAAGAAAACTACTTATCTCAAGGCTGTTATTCCTGTGACTTCTTTGTTATATATACCTCCTTTGCCATTCTTTTAACTTGCAAACCCAAATGTTGCGCCATAGGCCATATCTCGGCGTACTTGACAAGTGCCCCAATATTCTGGCCCATATTTTGACGAAGATCCTGGTCATCTTGGGCTACAAAGGCTAAGGACCATCTGCTGAGGTGAATTGTAGACGAGAGTGTCACCATGTAAGCAAAGAAGTGAGTATGTTTAAGGAGAGGAACGCGGTAGCTGATCAACTTGCTAAGCTCCCTCGCAGCGCGAATTGTGTGTTTGGTGTGCGAATTGAAGGCATCGCTGGACGCAGCTGGCGTGTTAGATGCTTTTATATAGTAAGTCAATGATGAATCCAGCTGTGAGTGAGGCTGGTGTAAGAGAATAGAAATGGCGTGCCACATCATAATGGCCTGGAACATCATCTCGTCTAACTCGCCATTGCAATAAGCGTCATATTTTGAAGGGGGTAAGCGGAGCATCCAGTTAGCGAGGAGCCTGGCGATATGGTCGACCTCTGATGGCGTTTTTTGAAGGGCACCCAAGATGCAGGCACATTGGATCCGGTAGGTGTAAGACGAATACGGCCTGGCATCAAACAGACCCAGGGTTTCTGTATCGTATGGGCGGATAGGGGGAGGTATTTGCTACATCTTGTAAACATACAGTGGATACCGGGCTTTATAACGAGACTTACTCCTGTAAAATATTGGTGCTCTTCGCAAGGCAGACCGACATCCGTAGGTACATCATACAGCACAAAGGTGTTGGTTTGATGCACGCCTGACATAAGGGCATCCACAACATAAAGCTCCCACCATGTTCTTCGCCAGCTCTCCTCAAGTGTCGGAATCCCTTGTCCGTTGGTGGCTGCAAACGGACGAGAATTTAATTTAATCTGAATCGAGATATCCCGGGCATCTGCCATAAGCTTTCTGGCCTTTTTTTCTTCACGGTTGCCGTCAAGTCCGATGATAATAAGCAACATCGCCTGCAATAAGAAGCCGTTTCTAAGAGGTGCACTGTCTATTAGGCGGGATGCATCTGTAAAAAGGCTGCGAGAACTGTCTTGCTCGATGTATAGAGAACCAATCCAACGTATCGCTGCAAGCAGGGGCTCCAGGGAGATCTGCGGTGCTAAGGTGAGAAGAAGCTCCTTTGGCGGTATAAAGGGATGAGCAGCGTAGAAGTTCAGATAGAACGAGTCGATATAACGCTCTCTTACAGGGAGTACCCGGGGTACTCTGTTACCAGTGCCGCCAACTAGAGTCTGAGAAGAAAAGCCAGGTAGAGTAGTTGATGCAATAGTTTGAGAGAACGCGGCCATTGGGAAGCTTGTGTCAACGCTCGAGTGACTTGTGACAGTATCACAGAATATGGTAGGATCAAAGATAGAAGGGAATTCCAGCGCAGGTGCCGGCGGAGCAGGGCCGACTACCGTGACCGCGGCGCCAACAACAGGGACAAGAGCCCCCGCTACTGCACGGTGAGTAGAAGGTTGAGCAGCTGTGCGCTTACGGCCGTTATATCCGCGACGGGAAGCTGCATAGACGCAATCAAGATCAGCAGTTATACAGCGGGAACAAGGACGTTGTCCATCGCATTTAAGGTGTCTTCTGCGCTGCGGGCAAGAGCAATGTTAGCATTCGGTTCTTTTTGAGTACCATCGTCAAGATGAGGCCATGAAAACACTAGGAGTAATAGGCGGGGCAGAACTCACGCAAACAAGACACGCAGCTGGAACCGTAGGCAGGTTACGTCGAGCGCCGGCAGCGACTTGAGACTCTAGAGATGGCAACGAAGCAGGCACAGAGCTCATATCACTAGTAGGTGACTGCGAATTCAGAGCGGACCGGGCCATGGACGGGCTTTTTTAGCTCAAGGATTCGGTGGAGAGGTACCGTGGGTATACTCGAACCAGGGGATGAGTTTATATAATTAATATATGCAGTTGCTGACAGATAAACCGTCTCTTATTTAAGAGGAATTGAGTTGAAGATGAGCTGTAATAATAATGTGTACATTTTATAGCGATACTAGAAGAGTTTAAGAAATTTAGCTATGACTGCGCCTCCGCCATTTTATCGTTCATCATCAGCCTTAAACCGTTAATTATTATTAGCTAAGACCTAGCACGGAGTTTTCCGACTTTTTACAGTAATCTAGCACCATTCCCAAAGTGGAACTAAACCTTACGCACCTTATGCAATTTTATTTTTGCGAGATTATTTGCATCATTGCGATACAGATAGTGACCATACCAACGACGGGTTCGAGAAGAGATTCAGCAGCTGACATAGACAAACTGACCAACACCGCCAATCGAAGAAGTGTCGATATCAAAGGTCTGGGTGTCGATCTGTGATATCGTCTTGGAGGGAATAGCCTCCTCTTGAATAGAAGTGTCTTGCGCGTTATCATCCCGATAAGGACGTAGTCGGTCTCAGAGACAGATGTGAGGAGTGGCTTAACTGCTGGAGCAGGGTCCTCATTCTGCCTGGTATCTAAGTCAGGCTTGTCTTGAGCGACAGCCTAGAAACAGGGGCCTCTTTGGGTGCTGCAGTTCGTGCATACAGTTCCGGTGACGAGAGCTTGTTCGACGATTTTCTCTATAGATTCATTTTTCCGCCAGTGAATTAAGACAGGAGAGCTGTTAGTTCTGATACACCTAAATCAGTAGCAGTTTGGGCACTCGGATCGCAGGGCAGAATAACCTGTGCAGCCGGTAGAGAGAACGTTACGCTGAGGCTGGATATCAGACTACCCATTTCCGAAGTATTTAATACAGCACTTGAATTGCATAGCTGCACAGAGCTTGTACTCGGCATCGTAGATGCCCTCACTTCTAGCGACACTCAGGCAAGGACTGACACACAATTTGGTGCTAATCTTCCAGATAGAGTAGGCAGTTGATTTGCTCATAAAACACACTTCGATCCTAAAATGGCTGCAATTCGAGGTTATTAATAGTTTGATGTCAGAGTCTTCCGACTAATAATTGCAGCGAACCATTCCCGCGTCGGAGGAGTTGTTGGTATCAGAAAGAGTAAGTCAACTCTTTTCAACAATGGAATCGGAGTCTCTCTTGCAACCAGTAGAGGAGAAGTCAGTGGCAGAAAAACCAGGGGATTCGAACTCGGATTATTGAAACTCGCATGAATTGACTTCAGCCTCGTGGAAGTGGTTGGCTGGTCGAGGGTTCATGCAGCCAAGCTGCTAGACGCGTTGAAGGTGAAGGCCATGGTACGAATTCTGACAAGATATGAATACTCCTGTGAGAGAGGTGCTGAGTGAAGATGATTATAACCCAAAGAGATTCTTCAAGATTTGCAAAGACATATATATCATTCCCTTTTAACTTGTACGCAGATTCATAGCACCCTGGCAAAGTTCCATTCTCATGATGTAAGTGTTCTGGTTTAGGGCTGTTATAATAGCTAGCCCAGATGCCAAATCAAGTGGTGATTTTGATATTCTGTGACGTGATCGCTTAGGAGGCACTCTTTATGTGAGCATAATTGTCTATCATCGCTGCGTGTCTCATTGCAGCCAGTCTTATTTAGGAGTTGATCCAAATACCTATAACTCACGGGCATACTCTTGACCACGACTGAGTCTTATATTTCTTTAGAGGAAACGTTGTCTCAGACTTGCACAAATCGGGGAAGGAATTGGTTTGGAAGACGTAACAGAGGCCACTTGACAACCGTCATCCGCGATAATTGACATCGAAGTCATTTAAGTCCCAATACCCATATAGTAGAATCCTCACATATGGGAGAGTCCTACTGTCACGTGAATAACCGTCGTGGCTGTATCAGACGCGTGATACCTGGTTTCTTCGCACTCCATGTCAATAGTTCAATTGCCCAGGTAAGCCATAACCAATTCGTAGACGGCATGGCTTCATACAGTTTAGGGCAGGCCGAGACATGCCTTGGCCTGGACCACTAGTTCAATAGCGCCCCGGTTGTTTGTGGCGAGCTGTGCAGCTCAGCCAGCCTCATTATTTCCAGAAGGGTACATGACAGGTTAGAAATCGCGGAGTCAAGAGAGACTAATGGTCTGATGCTGTGGAAAGGCCTATCAGAGAAGATCAAGTCGCTCCCACATCCCGTTTTTGACAGCCTTCATTGTCGGGTGAATGTACAAAGCACGGTCCTCCAGATATTTGTGAATGCCTACTAACTAGCGTTTACTGGTCCCAATAGCTCGTGAAGTAGTGACACTATTGGTTAGTACTATTCTGAATCAGTGGCGATGACAGGCTATCATGAATCTAGAGCTTGTTTTTCAGCTCTGCCTGCGATAAATAGTATTGCAACGAGAGCTGGGTCTTGTTCTTTATTATAGTCAATTTGAGTATTTAAACTACAGAACCTTTCCACGTATTTCATTATTTTCATCACTCCTACATACCTATTAATCACCTCTAATATCCAATAACATCAAACCAACTTTCTCAATTATGTCTTACCCCACCGAAGGAGACATTCTCTCTGTGCCTGCCTACACTGCAGAGGCTGAGCAGAATACTGTAGAGATCTCATGGTCCCAGATGTTCCGCACTCGTACCGCTCGTTACTACGTTGTCAACGCCCAGAACCAATCCAGGGGCAACGCCGATGTTTTGATGTACATTCAGGACCGCTATTACAAGGATTCCAACAGCAATGAATACATTGGAAAGCTTCCTGGTGCTCGACAGGAGGGCAGTAAGTAACCAAAGAACAACTAGCTAAACAACCGCTGATATCTGCATCAGACTCCTGGATCGTGAGCATCACCGATCGCTTCCAGTATGGTCAGAAGAACAGAGATGGTGACGGCCGCTGGGTTGCTCTTCATGATAAGGACAACAAGCCCTTCCAGGTATGTTTATCATGGCGATTCCTCACCGAGCTCTTGCTGACCTTCAAAGCACCGGTTTATGATTGTTACTACTAGCGCCCAACATCTTTCAGCGTTTACCAAGCAGTTGGCTGGGAAGATTGGTGCTGGGGAGATTGCTGAGCAGGTCTCGAAGCTTGGTGGCGGCTACGTTGGTGACTACCTTCATACCTTCTAATATCCCGATTTGTAAGGCATCAAGTCTCGCGGCTGTGATCTGCCCAAGTGGCTCTTGTAGCTCAGTTTTATCAATCTGAATCTATGTGCATTAATATTCATACAATACGTAGTGTACTGTATGCTCGTGACTTCGGCCATTTGTAGACACCCTCATAATGAGATCTATGAATACACAGAGAAGCGGTGCATCTAAAATGGCCAGTGTTCAGATGTGGAAAGCTGGGTAATTATCTTAAAGGTCATATGTATCCATGAGAAGGATAGGATCTACAACAAGCCATAGAGCTGGTAGGAAGGTGTATTAACTCTATAAAATGCACAGTATATATTCTTTTGATATCGCATCTCTAAATAGACATTTCTCGATAGGTAAAACCTATCGAGAGAGCGTCATTGTTTCGGCTTCTACCACTGCCTCCTTCAATACCAGACAAATAGTTGCTAATTGATCTTCGGTGATCGTGAACGGTGGCGCAAGTAGAATATGATCACCATTAACCCCGTCAATCGTAGCACCGCCCGGATACAACGCAACACCTTTCTCAAAAGCGATTTGCTGCACCAACAGACCAAACTTGGCCGAAGGATCAAAAGGCTGCTTGGACGTCACGTCTTTGACAAACTCGACACCCCAGAAAAGACCTCGACCTCGGATATCACCAACCGTCTCGCAATCCTTTAGCTCATGCCTAAGTAGCTTCTCCAGGACAAGGCCCATCTGGCGACATCGTTCAACCAGGTTCTCCCGTCTCAGGACTTTCTGCACCGCTAATGCCGCAGCGCATGAGATAGGATGAGCTTGATACGTATGTCCGTGGTTGAAAGCTGCCGAGCCATGTCTGAGGACATCAACGACCTTCTTGTGAATGAGAACACCAGCAATAGCAGCATAACCACCACCAAGACCTTTCGCGATCGTGGTGATGTCAGGTACAACGCCCTCTTGCTCAAAAGCAAAAAACGTGCCTGTTCGACCAACGCCGCACATGATCTCATCAAGAATCATGATTACTCCGTACTTATCGCAGATAGCTCTAACGCCCTTAAAGTAGCCGGCCGGCGCAGCAACACAACCTGTTGTCGCGCCAACGACTGTTTCCGCGATGAAAGCAGCGACGTTCTTGGGTCCGACTCGTAGAAACTCTTCCTCAAGTTCAACCAGAAGTTTCGATGTGAACTGCTCTTCAGTCTCGGAGTCGTCTTTGTAGTGATAAGCGAAAGCAGGCGAGACGTGAGAGACATGAGGGTACAGGAAGCCGTGGTACGGAGCTCGGCGCGCTTTGTTCGTCGAGATAGACATGGTAGCCATTGTATTTCCATGATAGCACTGGCGTCTAGACACAATGTGCACTCTATCAAGCTCTCCCTTCTCATAGTGATATTGACGAGCTAGCTTCAGAGCGGACTCAACAGCTTCACTGCCACTACCAACAAAGAAGGCTTTCTCAAGACCATATGGATTACCCTCCAGTATAGCATTTGCAAGCCCTTCAGCTGGTGCAGTTGTGTAGGATTGTGTGTGGACGTAGCTGACTTTGCGAGCTTGGTCGGTGATGGCTTGGATGACCTCCTCGTTGCCGTGGCCGATGAGCGCAACTGCTGCGCCGGCACAAGCGTCGATAATGGTTTGGCCGCTTGATAACTTGAGCTCCGCGCCACTCGCGGACTCAACCATATAAGGATGTTGGACAAGAGATCTATGCATCAAATATCCTTCTTGATGCATGGGTTTGACGGGCATGGATGGTTGGTAGGTGGAGACTTCAGCAAAGTCCTCAATCGTAGAAGGTGCCATGTCGATGAATAGAGAATTGAAGCAGAGAAAATGTGAGATTCTATCAATTTAACGTCTGAAATGAATAGTGTTTTCTTTTTACTGGAATTCTTTTTAACACACCAAAAGAATTCCTCTGGTCCATTTATAAAACATCAAACCCGAAAACCGATCATCTACACCGGAACTCGGGAATGACGTATTTTCAGCCGAACACCGACGAGCCGACTCATTCCGGCCCGTCGGTGTGTCACAGAATTCTCATGACAAACACTATTATACGCTAAGACCCACTGAGATGGGTTGACAGGTTCAGGGCGTCGGATCTCGTCGTCGGTTTCGACGTTGTGAGAACCGAGGTCAGATGCCGGATCAGTTATTTAACTGGAGAACTTTCTCGAACAACAACTTTACAAACATACACAGATCACTGTTTCTTTGATTGCTGCTTGTGTATTGTGAAAATATGTCAACACATAAAGACAGCCCAGGTCCGGAGTGGCCATCCTCATCGAACTCGTCGGATAACGAAAAAGGCAATGATACCGACATCTCACAACCCGACATTGAATCGCCCAACACGACACCACCAGCGGTCGAGTTCGATAATCCCAAAGGATGGATAGCTGTGGCAGCCGCAGCGTGTTCTCTCTTCGTTTACCTCGGGGTGATCTACTCATGGGGCATCATGCAAGTCAGACTCGTCGAAGTGACTGGAACAAACCTCACAACCTTGACATTCGTCGGATCGCTTGCAACATCGTTCATGATATCACTCAGTATCCTCTCTGGCATCGCTGTTCGAAAGCTTGGGTACCAGAAGACTGCTCTAGCCGGTGGCGTCCTGATGGGTCTAGGTGAATTCCTTGCAAGTTGGACAACAAAACATGTCGGAGCTCTCTTTGTCTTCCACGGTGTGATATTCGGTATTGGAGGGGGGCTATCCATCTTTGTAAGTTTGGGCTGAATGAGGATCTTGAGGTTTACTAATACTGCTAGGCATGCTCGACCGCTCCACTCAGGTGGTTCAAGAGACACCGTGGTCTGGCAATGGGTATCGTGTTTGGCGGAGGCAGCTTTGGTGCGGCTATCATGAGCATTGCAACGAATCTTCTCGTGAAAAAAGTCGATGTCCCGTGGACATTCCGCATTCTAAGCTTCATGCTCTGGGGAGTCTGTATCCCAGCTTCGTACTTCATCCAACAGCCTGAGGGATCCATGAGTACCGGCTTGAAGCTTCAGTGGTGAGTATCCGTATTACATTGTTGTCTCAATAGCCTGTTAATTGTGTAATTAGGCATCGCTTCCGTGAGCCTCGGTTCCTCCTTATCATCGCCGGGACAGCTTTATCATGCTTCCCCTTGTTTATTCCTCCATACTTCATTCCCATCTTCACCCGATCCATGGGCTACTCTAATCAGATTGCCATCATCATACTGGCGGCTTGGAACTTGGCTTCGACCGTTGGCCGGGTTCTAGGGGGCTATACTGCAGACCACTTGCTCGGCCCATTGAACAGCTTGATTGTCTGCCTTCTCTTTATTGGTCTCAGCTCACTCGTCGTGTGGCCATTGGCGTCTTCGGTTGGAATATTCTCTATCTTCCTCGTGTTTAACGGCATTGGCTGTGGAGCTTTTTTTAGTCTGGTTCCTCCCATGCTCGGCGCCACAATGGGTTCAGAGAATACTCTCGGCATCCTACCTATTGTTTGGACTACATGGTTCTGTGGATTCCTCTTCGTACGTTGCATACATTTGTCCTACCTATACCCTTTACTGACAAGAATCTCAGGGTACACCTATTGCTTCGGGAATTTACTCGCTTGCAGACAGTAGCAATAACAGTCTTTCGGTATTTAGGCCTGCTGCTTATTATGCGGGTGGGATGTCAATGACGGGTCTGTTATTTATTGTCTATATTCGCTTCAGTCTACAGAGGCGCATCCTGGCTTGCATATAGTTATAAAATACTGTTATCTTTCGATCTAGGTTGTGCATATTTCTGTTTGCTACCTATCCTGAATATGGGTCTTATTGTGATCAAAGCGCATAACAAGGCCTCGACGAAACGGATACCACTGGCGGGGACGAGTTACTGGCGCTGCATATGGACCGAACAATAGTTAACAGTGAAGTGACTGAGGTGACTGAGGTGAAATAAATCCTGTCAGGAGCGCCGAATTATCTCATTTACAATACGTGCTTCTTCACGTTCAACGCTTCGAGTGCTGGAAGATGGGCTCCAGTACTGAATAATAGCTCGATTGTTAAATCGCGAGTTCAAGATCCTACTTAATGAAGGGCCAGCTATGAACTGATGATATTGGTATTAAACAGAGGGAGTTTCTACCCCACAATTTTCCGCCAATGATCCAAAGATTATCATAAGTTAGTGTTCCATTAATGGACTTTTGCTATTATATAATGATGCATGCTTTAAAAGGATAGCCGGACGAATAGAAGTGAAGGTTGTTACAAGGGTTCTAGGTAAGTTGAGTTTCGACATCGCGGGGTAACTCAGAACGAAACTCCAAAGACGTCCCGCCCCCAAAGTGATCTGCAGAGAATAGAACACATATCTTGACGAGTTCTGCTATTGAAGATGATGTCCAAGGAGTCTGTTAAGCTTTCTGATACAGCCACCTTTGACCCAGACGGAGACACCATGAAGTTAGTTAAGCACCTGCTCTAGTTGTCCATTCTGTCATAATAGCCTCATGGCACTAAAGCTCACCAACTCGATAGACTCGATATCTCAAAGCTCACGGCTTTCCTAGCAGCCAATTCCACAGGCACTGGTGTACTAATTTGTCCTGGTGGCGGTTATAGCCATGTCTCTATCGTCAAGGAAGGTTACAATCCAGCTGCGTACCTCAATAAGCTTGGTATTGATGCGTGGGTTTTGGATTATACCACGACACTCAATGCAACTGCACCTATCTATCCTAAACCTGAGAATGAGGTCTTTGCTGCTCTCAAGAGAATACGCCATGATAACCCCAAAATAGAGAAACTTGGCATTTGGGGCTTCTCAGCGGGCGGCCACCTTTCATCCACAACCCTCACCAACCCCAAGGCCGGTCTAGACTTCGGCATTCTCGCATATCCTGTAATTACCTTGGAAGGCAATTATACGCATGTTGGGTCCCGCGACAATCTGGTCGGGCCTAACGCGACGGCCGAGGAGCTGCACGATCTATCAGCGCAGAACTTGGTCTCTGATACAACGCCCCCGACATTTTTGTTCCATACCTTTGACGATCAAGCTGTTCCAATGCAAAACACTCTCATGTTTGCTGAAGCCATGGCAGCACATAAGAGAAAAGCTCAGGTTTTGATATTACCAGATGGTCCGCATGGTCTCGGACTGGCTCTTGATGACCCTGTGCGCAGTTGGACATCCGAATTGACACGGTTTCTCACCTATTCAATCTAGAAGGGATGAAACAGAGAAAAGTGGGATTGTACACAGGCTTCTGACTATAGTGACCTTAGCTAAGACAGGAGATACATCTCCCAACGCGTTCAATATACATAGCTATTTATGCAGAAAATATATACTTTGTAGTTATAGTATCTTCAGACATCGACGGCCTGCTTTGTCGGCTATATTAATAAATCCTAGTCCTGATAAGTCCACTGCAATATTATCGCTGCTCCCCAAGGCTATAGTCACGTATATTGCTGTATCTACTCTCATGTGTAGAGACTCGGGTACGGCGAAAGCCACCGAAATATCTTCAAATACTTGAGGTTTAATACTTAGATAAGTTTGCCGGTTTCTTTCTAAATGTGGAATAATTAGACCTCTCCTGTAACGCCAGATTATATCTTCATTAGGAGGGCCTGAGGCTTTCTGGCACTCGTGGAGAAACCAGCCATTGGTACACTCTTTTTAGACGCAAGAGAAGAAGGAGATTTATAAATGAAACAAATATTCTATCAAATTCAACTCCGCATACAAAATCAAAGGTATTTAAATAGACTCCAAAGGAGTCTTCAGAAGTGCACGCCATCACGTAGCTGTAGCATTGCATCAACCTCATCCAACGTCTTACACAATCTACCCTCCCCACCATCTGGGAACACATAAATTCCCCCTACTAGCGAATCAATATCCTCTGACCACTGGAACGCAGTCCAGGGCATATTTCCATAACAAAAGTCAAGCCACGCAGCTCGAATCTGACCTACAGTAGACACCCAGTTCTCAAGGTGTTCAGCCGGGACTTGGTCCTCCGCTGGGTTGAAGAGAAAAATGTCGTTGATACCATGATTGGCTCTCTTATAGCCCAGTGACCAATTCTTGTATGGGTTTGTAACTTGAATCTCGTAGAGAAGCACGTGTGAAGCATGGCCGTGCGCAATCTGATGCTTCTTGATAACCGCTGCTGAGTACAGTGGTGGAGTACGGAATGCCACATCCGCCATCAAGCCTGCTAGGTCCTCAAAAGAGTCTAAGCAAGACTTTTCTCGACTCAGGTTATATGCATGGGCAACTTCGGGGACGCAGAAAGGACTGTCGTCGGAGTTCAATTGGGGAATCATGGCGCTACCTGCAAGTACCTCCTGCGCAATGGGGAGTATCTCTACCTCTGGTCGAGGCGGAGGCGGCAGAGGCTTTGACAGATCAGACAATAGCATCAGTGTAAGATCTCGCTCATACTCCGTTGCACCAATCATCAAGGGCCCACCAGCCTTGCCCAACTTTTTCAGTGTCGGTTTGAGACCAGCCTCGAGAACCCATTCTCTATCAACAAGTGGGCTGTAGAGTGATGGCGGCGATGCTGGCAAGAGCTGGTCCAGAGGAAGATCTACCAACGAATCAAGTAGAGAATCATCCGCTTGCAGGCTTGGTATTTGAGATAGCACATAGTCGAAGCGCTCCTGATGCCATGGCATAGGCCTCGACGCGATACCGACAGATGTCCCACTGGATAGAATGGCGTTCTGGAACTTGCAATTGGGGAAGTTGACCTGGTAATGACACGAAGCGCCGCCCGCGCTAGTTCCATGAATGGTGATGCGGTCAGAAGCACCCCCAAACCCAGCAATGAAACGAGACACCCATTCCAGCGCCTGTGGTTGATCATGAATTCCATAGTTGCCAACTGCCTCGCCATGAGCACGACTCCGCTCTGCCAACTTTTCCGAAGTGAGGAATCCAAGAAGTCCCACGCGGTAGTTGATGGTGACAATCACGACCGGCTGCTCCCGAGCGATGCTTGCCCTTACTAGATCAGTAGCATCGTAGATTTCACTTCCAGATAACTTGATTGACTGACTGCCGCCCATGAAGGCGCCGCCATGGATGAAGACTAGCATTGGCACGTTCTGGCCTGATTCAAGAATCTTGCGTGGTGCGGTGATGGATAGGTTCAGGCAGTTGAACTCATCTTGGATAGGCTTTTCTAGAGCAGGATATCCACTGGGAGGTGGCGCCGTCCAGTATAGAGGGAATGGCAGGACCAATTGGGGACATTCAGGACTGGGAGACATTGGTAAGTCGATTCGTGTATGGGGTCTTAATTGCTGTACACTTAACCGGTTTGGCGAGCAGAGAATGGCTGCAAAGGCAATGGTCCTGCTCTCAAGATGCTCTGTCAAAAGCGACCAGGAACCGACGCGAATGGGATACCGCGAAACTGAAAAACATCGTCGTCTCTGGCTAAGCCGATAATGCAACCCAGCTCAGGGTGATTGAGGGTATAATCCGACACAGTCATATTTGCTTTCTACACAGATAGATAGTTGAGTGCAGGCAATAATAAATACACAATATAAGCTAGAATACCGTGTTCAAGATTGCCAAGAGGGAATTAGCCGCTTGAAATCGACGGTTAAAAGTTTCGTCTTATACAGATTGCGACCAAAGTTAGTGGCGCTGTACTTGGCCATTTTGTGAATATCCCCGTCTCCCTCGGCTGCGCATCGCGGCAACCTTCTCTTCCCCCTCACATGACCCGACGTCGCGGGTTTTGGCCCAAAGAGTGATAGAGCATCCAATAGAGCACTTAGCTCGGGGGATCTGTAGGTACGGCATTGCAGAACGAAAGGCGTGAAGTCTCTGTTGCATCGTTTGTCTCCCTATTCCCCAGATTTTCGGCCCCAGAAAACTTTCCCCAGTGTCTCTCTCCACTTTCTCCAAGCTATAGTACCTCCATGTTTTCGTACCGGGCCCAGAGTGTTGGAGCCAGGGGATGTATATAACTTCTCGTTGAGCCCATCGCTTAGACCCCATTATCTTGCAATTGGCATCCAGACTCTTATTCCTTAAGACCAATTGATCCAAGCTTGGTCACATTTTACTTCTCCTTCCTGTTTCCTTTCTTCATTTCTTCTACTCGGCACTCACCTCCACCTTCGCGATGACTGCCGACGTTCATCATGCATCGCCGCGAACTACTTCGTTGGCAAACTTCTTTCGAAGTCCAAAATTGTTCTACTCCAGTCAGTTCCTCCATTGGTCATTATCTCAAGGCACACCGAGCTAACATTACCCCTCAGCCTTCCTCATGGCAATGGCCTTCTTCACCTTTGGCTATGACGGTGCCATCAGCGGCGGTATCCTAGCCATGGTCCCTTTCGTCAACCAAATGTCTCACACCCGTCTTCCCAACGGCGCCCCATCCTTGACCTCGACCGACATCTCCATCATGACAGCTCTCCCCGTCACTGGCTGTGTTCTCGGACTGCCTCTGGCAGCCCAGTTCGCTGACAAATATGGCCGTAAGAAGATGATACTTGTAGGCTGCATCTTTAGTGCTGTTGGGAGCGCCATCCAGACTGCTGCGTTTGGGCTGGCCGAGATAGTCGGGGGCCGTTGGATTGCGAGTAAGTCTTGATCAACCAGCTCCAGCTTGTTCGTGTTCACTGACCTTCCCTCTCAGATGTTGCCATCTGGCTCTTTATTGTCCTTGGCTCAACCTACGTGGCTGAAATTGCACCCGAAAACGTCCGTGGCGCCATCGTTGGAACATCCATCGTCGCAAGCGGCGTCGACTGGGCCATGAGTACAGAAATGTCAGCCATGTCATTCCGTCTCCCTCTCGTCCTCTTCGTCGGACTCTTCTTCGTCGATGATTCACCAACCTGGTATCTTACCAAGTCTCGTGACAGCGACGCCCTCAGGTCTCTCAGAAGCGTCCGTAGTGGCTACCCAGAGACCGAGATTTTGGCTGAGTTCGAGGCTCTCAAGGCCCAAGCGTCTATTCGTGAGGATGAAGCCAAGGTTCCGTGGAACAAATCTCCGTCGATCTCTCTTGACCATGCCCATCGGAAACATGCAGCAACTCTCAGGCATTGCTTTCGCTACGAACTACGCTACCATCTTCCTCGCCACAGTTAGCGGCAACGTGTCTCCTTTCCTTCTCACCATGGTCGGTGCCATCCTCGTCTTTGCCGGGGCTGTCACTGGAATCTACCTTGTCGACAGAGTCGGACGTCGAACTCTCGCCCTCGGCACCTTCACCATGGTCTTCTGTATTGATCTTGTCGTCGGGGTCCTTGGCTTCATGGACTACACAGGAAACCCAAGCATCGCCAGGTCCATCGCGAGCATGTGTATGCTCTTCTCGTTTTTCTTCGCAGCTGGATTCGGCCCTCTCTGACTTATGTCGTCTCTGCTGAGATACCGACTGCCCGTCTGCGCAACAAGACCAGCTCTTTCTCATTCTTGACTCTGGCTGCTTTCTCCACTGTTGTAATCGTTGCCATATATCTCGCAGCCCGATGCGTAAGTGCAATACTCTGTTTTTTTATCTGCCCGCATGCTAACAAGACTGTCATTGCAGACGTAATCTCGGTCCGAAGACGTACCTCGTCTTTGCTGGTTGGATGGCCGGATGCATCATTATTACATATCTTTACCTTCCCGAGACCAAGGGAAGAACCCCTGCTGAGCTGGATGCCATGTTCGAAGCTCGTGTTCCTGCTCGTAAGTTCAAAGGTAAGAAGGACGTTCTGTTCATCAGAGTATTACTAATATGTTTAATAATTCAGACTATCAGTGCAATCTCTCTATGGAGAGCTACATGAATGAAGAGAAAATTGATGCCGAGATCGCCCACGACGAAGCTAAGGTTTAAACTGATGGGGTAGGGTCTTAGTCAGGTTGGAAGCGGCAATGGGGAGTTAGTTGGACATCTGTGCCCAGGATATCGATATTCGTGATTTCCAGTCGAGTATAGACGTGTGCTCAAAGTATTTATTTAATCACACAGTCTCTTTCTATCTCATTATCATCAGGAACCGCATTATTCCCTCTCATTTCAAACTTGACGCTGAAGCGTAGCCAGCTAGTACATGTCTTCCCTTGCCTATGCTACTCAGTTGATCGACATTGTGTACTAATAGCAGCACAGTTAGCTCTATTGCACTTAGTGACATAAACCAAAAGGTAAGAGGGCTTGAGAAGTCTATCTCACAGGATAAAAGATATGGGCAAGGTGAGGATAAAGTTAGCAGACCTTAGACTAGGTGTCCTTTCCCCGTTATATTCAAGCCTTGAGTTCCTTTCAGTTCTGTCAGATCACTGACCTAAGCTTTGACCGACATTGAGTAACTCTGGGTAGCAAATAACGCCGCTAAAGAAAAAGCAAAGAACTTTCACAATAATTCTAAAACAGTCTTAGATATCGTTCTCATCAACAAATCCCCTTAGGCCTATGTTTGCGTCTATCTAAACCTCATGACACGACGTCTTCAGCTCCCACGCTGTACACTCAAGCAACTGCCCCGACCACGAGCCTTCACTCTTCTTTACCACAAATGGCTGAATGTTATAGCAGGTCATGCTCTCCGGGTAGACTCGCGCAGTGATTGCCGTCCTTTCATTGGCGAAAAGCTCCAGACAACTCACGTCAAAGAATGCGTTCAGCCGTAAGGGCTCCTGGGACAGAGATAGCTCAGCAGTTCCGGGAGACAAGGTCGAGAAGAGGGTATGTGGTGCCTCTTCATCCGCCACGCATATGCCTGCCATGTCCGTGGATTTAGCTCGTGTGATTGAAAGCTTCTCTAAGTCAGGACTAAACGAGACGACGGTACGCAGTTCTGAATCTTAATTAAGGAATGTCAGTAACCCCCGGAAACCGTTTGTGGGGTCTATCTTGCAGTCTTACCTTTTGTGTGGCCTATTATAAAGCCGATACTCTGTACATCATTGCCAATATCGAAAGATACGTTGAGTTCCCAACATGAGCATCCGTGAGTGGATTCCAAGCTTCCCAGAGCCTTAGGTAAGGTGCGATAGGTGATGGGACCCAGGAATTGCTGACTTTGACGAAGTTTGTTGAGTCTAGGGTCTGGCAAAGCACATAATGTCGTGATCGTATAGGTCTGAGGAGACTTTGTTGGAAACAGTAACTTCTGGTCCGGCTTGTGTTCTGGCACCACGTCAAATGACTTGATAGATGTCAGGTCCGACTTCAATGCATGGACAACTTGACGTATCCTGCTCAGCCGGAAGACTCTCGGGACCGATAACAGTCCGGCCCATCCTTGTGCTCCCTTGAGTTCTGTAGAGAGATCTTCCTCAACAATCCAGCCAAACGCAACTTGCTGGTTAGATTTTGGATCATGGAAGGAGTTGACAGCATAAATTGCTCCATAGTCCAGAGCACCGCCAGAACAGAATTGCATCTCTATCCCCGCTGAAGTCTTCACTAAGGGGCCCGAAACCCACATCTGGCCGTGATCCCTTCTGAACTCTGAATGGCGGTACCGTTCCGAAGGCTCGACATTCGATTGCTTACGTCCCTCAACGCCAATCATTAGTATCTCATGGCTTGCTTTTTGGTCGTCAGGGTCAGGGAGTGAAAGGAAGTTGACCACTTCCCAGTTTGCGCCAGTCGGGCCCCCATTTGGAAGGATGTTCCCTTTGCGAGGTTGGTGCTATAGTCAGCACAGAGATAAAGTTCCAGGCCGCCAAATCGTACTATTCGATAGAGTAGACAAAAGCTGCAGGGCCAATACCGCGAATACCACCAGATACGATACCAAACAGCGCTTGATCTGACCTGTCTCCTAGGACCCGGCTAAGCGAAGGCCACTTAGCAACGTATAGATCACGCCAACCTGTAACATTGAGGTACAGAGGAGGGCCGCCCAGAACAGTCGGTGCATTGCCTCTTTACCATATACGACTAGCATCTTCTAACGTAGTAATACAAATTGCCTCAGAACCCCAATTATAGGGAAGCGTATGGTGTATCGGAAGAATCCGCGCTGAGGTATAGAATGCAGTGCTTCGGCCAGGTACTGAGGATACTGGACTCCAACATCCCGTGAAGACCCCAGCTTCTCTATCATTCTTCTTGGACGGTTGAATAGATGGGTAATCATTGACCTCCCAGGAAACAAGATCCTTTGCGACTGCGCTGCCCCATGAAATATCGCCCCATTCTGGCTTCTTGGGGTTCCACTGGAATCCAACGTGATAGACATCATGTACGGCATCATAGCCTGGTGCACAAGGGTCGTTCAGCCAGCCGGTTGGCGGCATGAGGTGATAACGCGGTCTCCAGCGACGATGAGCATTTTCGGTGTGGGTTTCTGATGCTTTGGCAGTGGCAAGGGGATCTTGGCCATGAAGTACATCATTATGGTATATCGTCGAGGGGGCGTTCCAGGGAGCCTCATAGACAACAGTCTCATAAATGTGGCGTTTGGATGGAAGCTGGACAAGGATGGGTGAATCGAGGGTTGCCATGATGGCTGTTCAGTGAATGCTTTGACAATTTTACCGTGGGTGATTAGCAAAAGAAGGCTGAGAGAGACCGTGAAGATGCGGAACCACCGTTAGCAGACTAAACGAATCACATGATGGATTCTGACGATGGTATTCGGCGTTTTCATCCTTGCAGACATGGGATGTTGAATATCACGGCGTCGCGAATCGGCAGTTGTAACTCATGTTTCTGACTGTTCTCGTCTGCAGCGGGAATATTCCCAATTGGGCTTGAACCGCCATGGCAACTTATTTCAGCACCAGGTAACACTAGCCCAAGTTCTGCTTCGTAGGGAAGATACCTGCATGGTTTGAGTTATGGCCCAGACCTTTATCTGACCGAGAGTTCAGACATGGTTCCCCGCAGTCTCCCCCGTGCTCATATATCGGACAAGGGGAATTCTATGTCGGTTTTATTCCTTATCCGTCATAAAAGCCTCTTGCTTCAGATGGACCGCCTCCCTCGTGTCGGGAAAAGGAGATTCCAGCTCGACATGAACCAAGTGGTCTTCGATTCATCATTGGGTTGTGCTGTTCAAACTAGATCATGTGATCACTGTTTTCATCGCAAGATCGGTTGACTACCTACTCCCTGTCTAGTAAAGTCGGTCTCACGACTCTGACTCTCCAACTCACAATGTGACCGCCGTACTCCATGTGCGCCTTGTCAAGAGAATAATGTAGAATGCCAATACGAGCGGCCTCGAAAGAGACGCCGGTACATTCAACCGGTGTCAGTTGATCCAGACGTTAACTCAAGAGTATCCTCCGAGAGGCTCAACATCTTGTATGAAAGAGAGTACAGATTGGTTACATGTTGAAACCGTTGACGTGAGCACCCCTACAGAGGTACAGCAACTGGATTCAGTGCATGTGTACAATTCTACGGAGACGCAACTTACTACAGTCCCTCCCGTGCAGCTGGAAACAGAACACTGGGACCTTGGTATGGGGGAATTCTTCTTCTACCCAGCGAACCTTCTCGGAGTGTTAGCTCGTGAGCTTGGCGGTCTTCTGCGAGCCCTCAACCTGCGCGGTGATAGAAATGCTGAGCAGAAGCGAGGTGACTTCTTCCGCGCGATTGGCGCTACCCCAATTACCCGCCGTTAGTGCTTTTTCCAGGTTGTCGCATTCTGGAATGGAGTTTGGTGTGATCGGTTCATGAGAACAATACCCATTTGTAATTGGGCTATTAATTTTGATACAACTAGGCCCAGGGAACAAGGAATACACAAGGACATGTCTTGATGAATATGCTTTGACTTGAGTGCATGATCCATTGAGTGCAAAAATACGAGAGATGCGCACAACGTGTCGCCTGAAAGTATTATCTGTAGGGCGTTTTAGTGAATGCTCAGGGCATCTCCCACCATAAGCCCTCCTGTAGCTGGCCACTGCCGGCTACCATTAGCGCATAAGGTACATCGGCGCAACCCCTGTGGTCACTCCCTCAAGCCCCCTGTAACAATGCCCAACCCCAGACCTAAACTCCGTCCGTGCTCCAAAATGCATGCAACGCCAGGCTATCGCGAACTCATTTCAGTCACCTCAATAACACCAGAAATGCATTTAATTCTCCTCACATGAAGAGCTAACTGAAATTTATTAGCAAAATTCTCTCCTAGCGCTTTCACCCAAGTTCAATGCCCCATACAACGACCATGCTCTCTTCAAGTCACTTGATCACCTTCCTAGGTCATTGTTCTTCTGCCCAGCTCCTTGTTTTGCGTTATAATGACTGCTTTGTTCTCCCATCGCCTTATCTCATGAATTGAGAACCTCGGTAAGACACTAAAATGTGATAAGCGAACTCGCGACATCTTGGATCTTCCAATAAATCCTCCGTGAAATGCACTGTCAGTAAGAAACGCCACTGAGAGAAATATGCAGCTGGTCAGCATGAGGTAGCCATTAGGCGAGCTTATCCACGAGAGGAAGTCCTAGACCGCTATGCATACGCTTGTCCCCGACGTAAACTGAAGTTCCTGTTAGTCTGACCAAGATCTTATCTGCTCGATCTCACCATATCTAGGCAAGTCGAGATTGTAGCAAATCACAGTCATGTTTCTGGGGTCTATCGCAGACAATGCCTTCTGCGTAATTTTGTATTAGTTTAGCTACACCCAAGCGTTATCGAGATGAGCTCTGCGAATTTCTCTCTCCTCATTTGGAATCGCTGGATGTCAGCCATATCACCTGGTTCACAATAAGTAATAGCCCACATATAAGTCAATCCACGACGGTGTCAATATCAATAAACAAACGCAAGCGTTACGCCACCAATTTTCAGTCTATTCAGAAGCTTTATATCTATGTACTCACTTGAGTACCCCTCAACATCACAGCGCCCGTCTCGATCATCCCGTAAGCACTACTCACTTGAGTAAGCTTGATTGAACACTCGTTCCCTTGGTCACTGAGAAGATCTGTACAGTAAACCTGCACAGAGAAAGGAGTCCTGCGGAATAAGGTGACCATAGCGGTCCATCCAAGCTTCACCTCCAACAAATCTCCAAGCAATTACAATTCCGTATTCCTGGGGGATTTCCTTGTCAAAATCGAGGTCCAGGATACCAAGCGAAGGGTGAGTCGCGGGAACTTCCTTCTTGAGGTATTCTGCTCCTTCATAATAAGCTTGGAGCTCGGCACGTGTCATCGTGATAGTCTCTATTGTTGTCCTAGGACCGTATGAGCTTGGTCCTGATGAAATCTCAACCTCTTGAACCTGCCATTGTTCCCCAGGACCCAAACTGGATAAGGCATGTAGTGTCAGCCCTTGTGGAGATGGAATCTCGAGGTTCCGGCAGCTCTTGTACGTCTGCAGAGTCACAAGAACTACGTCGTCGTTGACTGGCAATCGGAGGTATCTTTCATGGTCAGCAACTTGCTTTTTGATCCACCTCTCATAGTGCGCATTAAGAGGCTGAGCCAACAATGGTAGAGTGGCAAAAAGCACATCATCGCCCTCGGAAGATATTGCGGAAGGACTCTGCCAATGGTACTTTAGCTCCTCGACAAAGGAAGCCCTTATGAACCTTGCCTGCTCAACAAATACATCCGAATATTCATAGGGGGTAAGACACAACTCGACAGTCATCACGTATCTTTCTTCTAGGATCTCCAGCAGCGAATTCGCCTTAACGTCAGGGGGCTCATTGCGAAGTTGGTCTTTCAAGTGGGGGTTGTGAAATGTCCGCATAGCCTTAAGATCATTTTTGCTATCGTCTTTGTCATCATCTGAGAAGGGACAAGTCAATGCCCGGATTTCCTCACATCGATGCTGAAGCTCAGATTCATCATATCGGCCAATGCTTTCCATCACACAGCCGTAAGCAAGGCTGCTCAGGCTTTTCATGATAGCCAAACAAGACCTGGAGATGATATCGGCAGGAACGCTACCTATACTCTCGACAAGATTCGCGATAGAAATGTAGAGGCTGTCCAGCTGGTTCTGGATGAGCTGCCTCTTGAGTTGCTGCATGCTCTCTTCCAAGGTTTGTGACATCATGAATGTAGAGATATTGAAGATATGTGTATGGTAAAGAGTTTGAAGAATTGTATGAGAAGGTGTAGGTTAGTGGTTAGTGGTTGATGGTTTACACTGCTGTGGATGAAAATTGATCTTCATATGCGGCCATATCTCGTATTTAACAACTTGAATCAGGAATGGACTTGGAACTTGTTCATAGTTGAACTGCCCTTATTGCATTCTTTTTACTACTAGAATCTTCAGTCTGTGTCTTCTGGCTAGGACTGCAATGCTATTTCGGTATATCTGTGATTGAATTGTTAAGGAATACTTAATAATCTCACAGTGACTGCGCCACTGGCTTTGTGCCAGGATAGCTACGGGTTGAGCAAATTACCTGGTCTATTTATTAGTACTTTGCAGTCTTAACACGAGATGAATAAAGGATAAGCTCTAATGAATCTGAATGGACATGAGTGAACATGGAATGAAGTCTCCAAGTTCTTCTCAAGAACAACACGTACAAAAGCAGCACTTGGAATACAGCATAAAGAAAATTGAAATTGGGCATGTTCGTAAGAGAATTTAGTGATCTCTTGAACTGTAGTAATTTGACTTCCTTGTCATGTCTTGCAGGCTTACACTGTTCCTAGGTTATAGTCACTCACCCCCGACGATCAGCGGCACAGAATAATTCAGCTTCACAATTCTTCATACCACGACAGGAACTTTCTATTTAGTATAATCGGAGAACCCGAGGCACGGAAAAGTCCATGCTATGGTGCAATAAACTAATAGTAGAAGAGGGGAGAGGAGTCCGGGTATTCTTAGTCCCAGGGATAATATTAAAAAGTAAAGAAGAAATCAGGCAAGCTATAACGAAATCAGGTTAACTGTGATGATATTTTATGAGTTGCCGTGTTAGATTGAGCCCCTGTTGCTCGCATGCCCTGCCATCACGACTGAGTCCAACCCAAGACAAAACAACAACATCAACAAAGCAGATCACTTTCGACGCGCATGTAAGTATGGAGACTACGCGCCCAACATCTCCCTTTCCCAATAAATTATGAAATGATCCTCTTTGGCCTTGTTTCAAGCCCAGTGCAAGTATCTCCAGCTAGCTTCACCGCCAGCCTCCAGCGAGCACAAGCGAGCCTCTACTTCTACCGTAATAAGCCATCCGAAAGACTTCGTCGAAGCAAAGCGAGAACATGAGACGAAATGAAACGTCTTAAAGCTAACGAGTCTCCGCCTTAACTACGAAGACTACACCAGCTTCCCCCCAAGCTTCAAGCAACATCGAGTACGACGCCCGCCGCGAGCTGATTACCATCCGTATGCCTTTAAGACTCCACTAACCATTCAGCTTTTCCATCTCCAACGCTATATTCAATGCATTATCCGAGATCGGCCGCAATTATGATAACTTCTGTCCCTTAATTAGCAAAATCGCCCAGCGACATCGCTGATGTTTACTGTGACGACGATGGCAAAGACCCTCGGTATTGCTCTCAGCAATTCTGATGGGTCTACCGTCTCCCTATGGAAGCCTCTAGACTACACGGTACCAGACAGCGATGAGGTCAGAATGAAGAACGAGCTATTTGTCCAGTCAGAGGTATTTCCGTTCGTCGAACACAAGAACAAGCTACAGCTAACAGGCATAGCCTTTCTGAACAGCCGGCGTAAGCCCAATCAATCAGGATCTGCTACTTGTCCTTGAACTCCACAAGTTTCTCCCCGAGGAAGCTGAAGAGGGCAGAGAGAGGTTGTATCAGAGATCGTGCCACAAGCTACAGGCGGCGTGCAGAGGACAGGGAGTCTTCGGAGTCCGACCATGAGAAGGAGAGAGGTACGAAACGTTGTTCTTAAGAGGAACTTCAGCGAGAAAATAAATCCTGTTTCGTGGAGTCGGACTCTAATGAAGCTGTGTCACATTGATCTCCAGTTGGATTTACGAATGCAGCCGACCGACCTCTGGTACCTTTGCTCCCTATTAGACCAAAATCGGAGAACTATTCTTGAAGAGCTTGGCACAAGCTTGTAGTTACAAATAACAACATCATATTTCACCCAGTTGCAGGACGAAAGCATGAGCACTGGCAATGGTCATCGCCCAAGTACACATATTCAACTGATGCACAGTAAAACCACCGTTAATATCGTCTCGTTGTCGCACTCGCTGGTACAACGTCATTGAGATAATGCTCAAAAAGAGTACCCATCTCCTCAGAGCTTGTTTTTACACAAAGCTCTCCCTTCTTCTTTTGTATCTTTGTCCATGTTTCTCCGTGCACCTTCACCATATCTTGCTCATCTTAATCAGCCCAATATGTTCAGTGTACATGTTTTGCGTCTTGATTTATTATTTGAGTCTTGAGCCCGTGTTGGTCTAAGTTAAGCCTTTGAGTGAGAGATGGAATTAGAGAGTAAGGGTACGAGGCTGCTACGGGTTTATGTACACGAGTCATGACCTGTGGTCTGTAGGAATCACGGAATAAGCAGTCTACGGTGAAACAGGCCATAGACAGAATGTAAGTGAATGGAACAGAAACTAATTCAGCTTTGGTTTATTCTCTGGAATATTGGCAACCTGTGGAATGATCTACGTATTCACGAATGGCTTTCTGGTTGAGACTGTTCTAGGGACTTCGGGACAGATAATTCAATTCTTTTGAGTCTTCTCAACAGTTCAACTGAGTCAATCCAATAACGCAAGAAGTATGCTTTAAACTTCCAACTTCAAGAAGTCCTCAACTGTGCGGTTCCCTACCAATATCGTCCAACCTCATACAGTCCATACATTGTGTGCTCCCCGCATAACTGACAGGAGCCGTCCCTCTCTTCTTTAATCTCCTGTCGACATTGCCGCCCCCTTCTCTTGGCAGTTTCGCATTCCTCTCTTCCCATACCCATGTATATGAGTCTTTCCCGAACGTTAGGCTCTTTCTCGCAGGCGCCGCAAAGGTTACGGCGATACAGGTCTTTGCACATGATTCAAGCTGTTATTGAGCGTTCTTGTAGACTTGGTTGGTTGGATGAAAGGCTTGGGAGTGAGTTGAGCTGCTTGGAGAGAGGGAGCGCTTGCGGGATTATATATAATAATTTTGATTGGGCTTTTGATATGATCTGTGTGAACAGGTGCAGATGTTGATGCTGAATCGGTCAAACAAGGTAATGATTCAGACTACACGTGCTACGGCAATGACAACCAGCACAAACTCAGTGTTCTTGTTGAACAGTAGCCTCTTCTGCATTAGCAATGGTTCAATCATCTACCTGAATGCTCACTGAAGCTCTGCTTCAGTGAGTTCTTATGGACCAACGTCCAGATGATAGACCTGACAGATGCTGTCTACGTCACGCGCCTTACTCAGGCCAACGTTCACGGCAGTCTCACTTCATATCTTCACTATTTCACTTCAAGAGAGCTATTTCAACTTATAGATATTCTCTAATAAATAAAAAGTCACACTAGTTTTGATCACAGGCGCATGGCGTGCAATGGAGACCTCGTTGAAGCTGGGCATTCACAGCAGAAGCAGATATTTATTTGTTACACTTGCGAGTGACATATTAGAGACTATGGACCGCTTTACTATCTTCTCGAGCCTTCCCAAACTACATCTTGCTATAATCCCAGGCATTTATCGTCTTACTTTATAGATATACAAGGAAGTCTTACTCAGAGCTCTGTTTCAGTTGGCAGCTTGGAGTGTAGTTAGTGCTGGCAGGGAAGCATGTCGCCCTACTTCTTGCCAAGCATCTTCTTGACCTTATCCGCCAAGGAGACCGTTTCTTTCTTGGTGGCTTCCTGTCGAATCTTTGGTTGATAGTCATATGGCTCTATGTAGCACGGACCACGAGCTGTATTGGTATGGCATGCTGGACACAGCCATGCGTTGTTGAGCACAATCGACTTCTCTCCCGGACAGGCCTTACCCTCGTTGACGGCTTCGCATCGCTCCTTGTTGGTAAGCGCGATATCCTCGGCTTCGCAGTTACCGCAGGTTTTGGGGGTAGAATAAATGATACACATGGTGGATAGTGTTGTAATGGTAGCTTTTGGTGTTGTTAATTATGAATTGGAAGAATCGAGAGTAGAAGTTATTGCAGCAGGTATAAATACCGTCGCCTTTGTTGTGATGGGACATCGCTCGAACAATAAATGTTCTGAACAAGGAACCAAGAAAGAAACAAAGGGACATCATGAGTCAATGTTACCGCCTAGAAGAGAGTAAAGGAGAAAAGTCAATCTTGACCAACAAAGAACTTCGGGTGTTCGGTAACAAGGCATGGCCAGTGAACAATGCCAGGCAGTGACACGGCGAAACACCGTGCCTCGAATCAGCGATGATGCAAAAGATACTCGCCCATGCACCGAATGTCTACGTGATCCAAAAATTTGACTAATGGTCTTTGTCGATTCATGATCAGACAAAAAGATATGGTCTACGAATAACACTTCCAAGAGAGTACGTTGAGGGATGTGGCCATGATGATGGACCGCTATATCCACAAGAGCTTTACAGCTAGTATATCGCGGTGAGTATTGGGCTACATTTAATCTTCCTTGAACAAAAATAGAAATAAGCCACGGAGTAAGATGGCAGATCTCAGAGTGAGACAAGGATCACATTCACATCACGATGCCGAAACTGCGATACCAATCATCGCGCCTCAGACCATCTTCCTCACTCCCGGAGACAAGCCCCAGAAAGCAATGAAAAGAATAAAAAAGAAAACACGCCTGTCAGACGTCCATCAACACCCACCCCAGCCACGCGCCCAAAGGCAAGACCACAGCTGGGGTCGAGATCATCAAGCAAACCATCTCTATACAGCAGATGCACGAGTGCAACCACCGCCATCCTTGCGGACAGAGCGAGAGGACCAAGAGGGTATTCACTCTAGGGTGTCGAGGATATACATTCATCAACCAGGGTGGGATCTGTGGCTCTTTTAGGGAACCAAGAGAAGGTCGAATACTATAGAAATGATTCTCCTGGAGGTATTGTTAGCGACCATTCGGTGAGGTGAGTGATGATAGTAGGTAGGGGGGACGTACTGAAGTATTGTCGACATGAAGAAGAAAAGAAAAAAATCCCAAAGGTCTGAGGAGGATTGGTTTTTTATAGAGAGGTACAGTGGGGCTTGGGGACTTGCGCCTGAGGCAGAGTGAAAACTCTGATTTTGGCCCAGCCACTTTCTTTTGTCAGCCTCATTTCGCTACTTGGGAAATGCGACCGGGTTCAGTGGGTATCGCAGCGACTTGCGCAAATAACATCATGATTGAATGAGAATTCTGCAAATAAATGAGGCTGGAGTGGGCAATTCTATTGCTACAGAAACACTGCAAAAGGACTGACTAGAACAGAGATTTCTCAGCGGTGAATGTCGGAGAAGGATTGATCGCTGAAAACTCGTCAGAGGAGCTAGGGCGCTACTGCGGCTTGAGACCGCGGTCGTGGACAATATCGCTGAGCATCTCATCCATCACCAGTTCTGTAGGGTAACTCTTCATTTACTAGCTGGTGCGCATTGCGTTGGCAAAGGGTCGATGAGGGGAGAATATAAGCAAAATCGTCCCAGCTTAAATATCGTTCGATTAAAGTAATGCTCGAGATAGCAGACCGTGATTTGATTCGGGTTTCTGCTCAGCTTTCTACGCTGTAATCGGACTCCAGATTGCCAAATGAATCGGATGCATTCAGCTACAATGGGGTATCATGACGCAAAATACTACAGCACCAAGTAATAACCAAAGCTTATAGAGGATCAGAGTGACTTTCTGCAACAATTTCAGATACAGCAATAGCCAAGCATAACAAATTCTATACATTTTAATAGGAATTACAGACTGTAAGAGTTCTGGTCAATCTTTAAGCTGTCAATATGCCCGAGACCGCACCCTAGCAGACCGACCCACTAAATGGCGCTCTAGAACCCATCAAGTCTCTGTGGCTATAGGGCGCAAACCCACTGCAGTCAATCACATACGACCAAAGGTAGTGGAAAATACGGGATCCCGTCCGCTCTCCCATAGTCAAGCCACTAACCGGCGGATTAGTAGTTGGGTCGGTGACGACCAGCGAATCCCCGCTGTTGTATGTATCTTTTGCCATTTTTGCCTTCTGAAATCGCTTGACTTGTTGCGTTGTATCTTCGTTTTTGCTGGTCGTGACGTTGGTTGTTGGCTGCTTACTGTGACCCCGGTCGATGTGCGCTTACCTGGACCAGTTATGATGCGGGGTTCAGCCCTGACAAAACATCATTGAATGTCTCATCCAATTTACACCAGCGCTTTTCCTCGCTGCGCGAAAGACATCTCTGGGTTGATCGATTTATTCTGCCGCAGTGGAAATCTGGCTTGTATCTTTTCGCAAGAGCGAGCTCCGTTTCATATATGTTCCCTGAAGTGATGCCAGTGCTCTCCTCCATGGCTGGCAAAAGCCTAAAGCGCAAGTACATTCGTCACACGTACCAGCTGCACTTCAGGCGTACAAACCGGATCTCATTAAACAAATACCCAAGTGATATAGCTATTGTTACATACCTACCAGCAGATATAAACCAAGCACGATCCCTACTAAGCCCACGAGATCAAACATCCGAACAGAACAGAACACATCAAACATTTCCCCAAACCGACCAATAAACCTGGCTAAGCCGCACCGATGATCCAAGTAGTCCTGTCATCCCTATCTCTCGGAATACCCCCCGGATGCAAAAAGGTCATCTCAACCCTATGTTTCGTAACTGGCTTCTTCTGCGCAATCCTCACCTTCTCAAAGTAAACATACGCCCCATAAAATACCGAACTCTTTGCACCCGCATTACTGCCCTTTGCCTTTCGAAAGTCTGAAAGTTGCTTCGATTGGATCCCCTTGCACGTGGGCGCCCTGAACTGCGCGTAGATATCCCTGCAGAACTGCGCTTGCGTCACGCTGGGGATCTTCATATGTGCGTTTATCTTGCGGCGAATCTCATCGCAGTCATCGTAGATGGGAACCTCGTCTGTCTCTTCACCTTCAAGGTGAATATCACTGATGTCAGGGAGGGCTTTTGTGGTTGAAGCCTTGGAAGGAGTTCTGTCAGCAGTGTCCTTCTTACTCTCCTCGAGCTGGCGTTTTTTGATATCTGGCATTTTGAGGCCCATGACTTCACGCTGTTGAAACCATACGTATGCACTACGCCAAACGGCACTTTTGGATCCGCCAAAGGGACCTTTCTGCTTGAGGAATTTGTTAAGGGAGTTTGAGTTTGTACCGGTGGCTCTGCAGAATTCAGCCTTGTTCATGATGCCCGAGTCAAAGAGCTTGTTTAACTTGGTGCGCATGACATTGCAGCTGGGAAGTCTATCGTTCTCAAAAGTGGCGTAGTCGATGGTGTCGTTCAGGTCCGCCTTGTATGCAGCGATTTCTTCATCAAGGGACAGTTCAGCCTTGCGCTTCTTGCCAGAAGCTGGAGTGGTCTTTTTCACAGGTGAAAATTCTGCAGGAGCGTTTTCATCAAGTGCAGCTGCTTCGGCTTGCTTGTCTTTGATGATACTCTCTGTGAGCTGGGGATGGTCAGTGACGAACTGAGTGAGGGCGTCAGTGTGACCTAACCGCTTTCACAGCGTTCAAGACCTCCGGTTTGAGGGGCGTGAGAGGTTCTGGCATTGCGTAGGGTTTGCTTGGAAATTGATCTCAATTGAAGGTAGTTTCCATCCGTGTCACAAATTTGGTTGGTGCTTGTGATGGAGAGGAATGCGGTTCAGTGGACCTACGTCACTTCGTGTTCATCTCGAGCGCCCAAGACTCATGCTTATCGATAAGAGCTCGGTGGTGGAGATGACTGCAGATAGCGTCTACATAAGTATGTGGCTAAATTACCTGCGACGGCAAGTATACACTATCGATCATACACTTGGGAGGGGAGAAATCCTGAAGACATGTTTCAACCCCGCACCCACAATTCTTTGAACCATTCCCATTCTACCTCCGCTAGCATCAAACGAGCACAAGTCCGTCGATCCGTCTTAAACTAAGCCTAGGCACTATCAAACAGGCACAGACCTAGACCGGAGCGAAGCAATGTCTATGATCTGGGTTGACTACAGCGAGTATGATGACGAAGTGATGCAGAGCGTAGGTTATTATCACCACACAGATGCGCCACTTGTAGATCCTCCTTGCATGGTTTGCGGCGTCAGCTTCAACATCCGTCGTCACCGAACAGCTGGGGAACCTCCTTCTGCAGCATTCTTCAGCCATGCACGAATTGGCCCTGGAGAATATCCCGGAAGCCAAAAATGCGTCCAGCCAGACTGCCATTCTATCCCCTCCCCGAGAAATTTGGGCTCTGAACACATTTCCGGACCCAACTGCAGATCAACAAATGCATACCACGGAAGCCGCATCTCAGTCGAGGCAATGAGAGAGTGCAGCACATACCAATGCCTCTTGATCCGCAAGAAGTCATGGAAGCCACCGGAGAGTGAACTTGAAGATTTTGAGAAGCAGGGCCGTTATGCACTCAGCGGCTTGGGCGACGCCATGGAATCCGATCGCAGAGAGTACTATGCACAAGTCTTTCCAGCACGCAACAACGTCCACTATAGTCGCAACGACACTCGGTTTCTGGACATGGCATTTCATCCGACATGCTTTGAGGTGTATAAGCGAGCGTCGATATATCGATATGGCTTTGTGAATACCAATGCTCTAGTGAGTTGGGGACAAATAAGAAACGGGCCCAAGTTCAAGCTGCCAGAACATGCCGCGGTGAAGAGGGCAAGTCGGACGCACTGGATACATCACGCTGGCGACGAGTTTCTTGCCGCGAATCCGTGCTTCATTCCAGGGTTACAGGATATTCTCGATTCAGTACAGGATGTCTGCACTCCTGGAGATATTTGCTCAGATGCGACTTGGCCAGCGCCGAACTCTACAGACATATTCTCCAAGTTTCCGCAAGAGATCAAGCTCGAGATTCTACTACAGCTAGATTCCTGGGACATCGCCAACCTGCGCCTATCATCACGAACATTCCGCCATCTTCCGCAATCGCTCTTCTACCACCTAACCCTACGTGAGCTCCCCTGGCTGCACGAAGCGTGGACGTCCCTCCCGCTCTCATTCTTCGTCACAACAACAGCAGCTGAGCAGCGAAGACTCGGCAAGCCGTTGTACGACATCCAGGAGGAATTGTGGCAGCGTCGTGAAGACGACAATGGATCTGAAGAGGATGCAGCAGAGATTAATAGGTTGGTCGGCTTGGCAGCCAAGCTTGAAGAGAGACAGAGGCAGGGATACACTACTACGCCTGTAAGGATGCTGGACCGCAGGAGGACTAATTGGACGCATTTGCGGGGGGAGTTGACCCGACGGTGGGCAGAACTGCCGGGGCTGAGAAACAGGAGGAGGATTTGGAATAATTGCCAGGAAATCATGGACCGTGCAGAAGCAATTCCCTACTGACGATACGGCCTCGACAAACAAGCGAAGGATCGATTAATTACCGATTCAACTCACCAGGGCAGCTTATCGCAGTAATTACCAATGCGTCGCTCAGTAAACAAGTTTGCTCCCCCCAAACCCAAGCCTCACAGCACGGTCCAGGCCAGTGCATGCTACATTCCTTTATTCTCTTTATCAGAGCAAGCAAACAATTTTGTATTGAAATGAGTCATCTGAAATGCATGTGCTCACAGCCTGCCTCACGAGGCTGTTGTGTTTTCGTTCACACCAGTTCGTCGTTCCTTTCAATTGAAGAAGCGTGCGATAATAAGCACCCAGTTTCAAAGAAAGCCTCATTTTAACGGGCGGCAGATTCCAACGGCTAACGCTGGCCCAAGTGGGACTTGGGACTTGACTCGCTGCAAACCTGGGGTAGAATATCCACTACTTTACCGACCCCGGCCCTTTAATGACGTGTACCAAAAACCCCAATTCCTTGCAAATTCCAATTCTTTCCTCCCTTCAAAACCATGAAAAAGAACAAAAGGAAGGCTTGTAGAACAAATCCCACCGACATACGACTAACCCCCATCAAGAAGGTGCAAAAAGCCTATCTCTACGTACTGTAATCCTTGGGCAGGAGAGATAACGATCGCGTTTTCAGCTTGGGCCAATTGAACCCTTCCTTATCTTGGGGTCACTTGATCAGCGTCGTGAGCCTGGGCCCTTTGATTCGCCCAACAGGGCAATCGTAAATGTGAGTGGGCATGACTGCGCGACTTTCCCCCCCCATTGAGCGAATGCTTGGGTGACGGATGCAGACAAGGGTTGAAAATAAGGCAGCCGTTTTATGGGAAGGCCAAGCTGACGGGGCGTATCTGTCTGTGTGTGTTTAATTTACCAGTTCTTTTTCAGCTTTTGGTGCTGGCCCTGGGGGAGGGTTGCACAGAAAGTCGGCTTGGCCTGTCAACGTCGTGGCAATGCTAATTGCTTGGCCCCTACCAGCACCGACACCCTATCACCCAGCCCAGTCTACAGTAATCTAAGGCAAATCCTACCGCTCGTATCTTGGGCATAAAGGCTCACTCGTCGCCCCTCTTCCCCCCCC
>LTDI01000011.1:0-119067 GCA_001654545.1 Fusarium agapanthi | reverse complement strand
TCTTCCAGCCTCGACGCTGATCAGCAGAAGGCTCTCGACCTCCACAACGAGGCCCGCAAGGCTGTCGGTAACGAGCCTCTCTCTTGGGACGACTCTCTTGCCTCTGGTGCTCAGGAGTGGGCCGACCACCTTGCTCAGCTCGGTAGCCTTGAGCACTCTCAGGGTAAGGATGGCGAGAACCTCTACATGGGCAGCGGCTCCAACCCCTTCGCTTCTGCTGTCGAGGCTTTCCTGAACGAGAAGAGCCAGTACAACGGCGAGGCCATCTCCGGCTCCAACTACATGTCCTTCGGTCACTACACCCAGTGCGTCTGGAAGACCACCACCAAGGTCGGTATGGCCGTCGCCAAGGACAGCTCCGGTGCCTCTTGGGTTGTCGCCCGCTACCAGAAGCCCGGTAACATGTAAATTCCCATAACTGCCTACCATTAATGCAACATTCGCTAATCATGATACAGGATCGGTGACAAGCCTTACTAAATGTTAACACCGACATGGACGGATCCTTAGGTTCGGGACAGCTGGAAGCGATCTTTTGATGTATCTTTTTCACTTCAAGTTATGAGAGCGACTCACTAGGGCTATGAACTCACATTTCACTTCTTGAATAAACCATTCGCGTTTTCTTATGCGGATTATTTGGTTTACTGACAATATGTATATACTTGTCTCACGCAATTACGACCTTTGCATTCACATTCATGATAAAAATTTTGTCTCTGCCTATGCGTCTCGGTGATGTGTTAAGTGAATGAGTGACTATTAATGCTCCACGAAACGAGCACGAGGACATTTGCTGTAACCGTGACGTAAAGTTGTGCAGAGTGAATCGCACGCGTCTTTGCTTGTGCAATATTGCAACATGAGCCTTATCAGCCGACACTTACGTATGACAGGTACAAGTGTGATGATGTATGATCCTTCACCTGTATTTCATATCTTACGGCAAAAGAGTCTCAAATATCATTTCAAAGACTAAAATTAATAATTGGTCTTCTACTCCGTATAGCTCATTAATAGTATCTGTTTATCTCACAATCCATCGATGCTTGGTTCCCAGAATCGTCTTCAAAGGTGTCCACATGGAAGGTTCGTCCGAGTCTGTTCAACGCCAGCTTGGTCAACAGCACCAAAAAAGATAGATGTCCTATAAGACTCCGGCATAATATCTCATGATTTCAGACACGAAATGATACTAATTTATGTTCCCGTTCTGGCTTCTCCAAGTTCTGCGACTGCCGTTTTTCATCCGAAGCGAGCGCGAATTTCAAACGACGACATAGCATCTCCCGTCTTGATGCTTCACCAAACACACGGCACTAATTCACTGGCCGATGCCTTCTTACGAAGGATCGATTTGCGCTGACCAACTTCGAAAAGCAATAAGCCTGTGACAGTTACTTCTAGACAACCTCGTCGCCATGAATCAGTCTTTGGATACATTGGCGGATAACATCAAACAGTGTCACAGCGAGATGGAACGAATCGTCATTAAATCATGGCATAATCATTAAAACTTTTTGGGTATCTACCCTTTATGTCTATCTGAGGTGTGCCTTCTAGGACGGTATACAAGCCCACATCTAATCCTAGCCCACCATCCCAAAGTCATTCATTAACCGATCATCATCATCGCTTCGCTGTAATTTTCCCTGCCCAGAACAAGTCGATAGGTAACGCCGCCAATATCCCTTAGTTGACATACTTAGGGATGGTCTCCATCACACCATCCTTGGTGATGAGCTCCATGGCCTTGGTCACCTCGTCCAGGAATCGCTGGTCGCCTCGCAAATCGTCACCGAACAGCTCTCGGACGCTGAGAATAGAGCGGGGATCCTTGCCGCCCTCCTTGGCCAGAGCTTGAAGCTTCTCGCGCATGGGATCGTCAACCTCGAAGGTGTTGCCCTTGTCATCAACTCCTTTGATGTAGATGAACCAGCCAGCAGCGACGAAGCACAAGCGGCGGAAGGGACCATTAATCCAGATGTTCTCGGCGATGGAGGGCATGATGAACTGGGGGATCTTGCCAGAGGCGTTGAGAGCAACACGGGGAATCTGATCCATGATGGTGGGGTTGGAGAATCGCTCCATGAGGGTGTTGCAGTACTGGTCGATGTCGACGCCGGGAATCTCGGGGAGAAGGGGCTTGACCTCCTCTTGCATCATCTGCCAGACAAACTTGCGGTAGATGGGGTGCTCCATGACCTCGTGGACGTACTTGAAGCCAGCAAGCTGTCCGGGGTAAGCCATGGCGGAGTGACTGGCGTTGAGGAGACGGAGCTTGTGCTTCTCAAACTGCTCGACGTCGTGCACGTCATGGACAACCTGGACACCGACCTTCTCGAAGGGAGGGCGGCCATCGGCGAACTTGTCCTCAACAACCCACTGCATGAAAGGCTCGGTGACAACGGGCCAAGCATCCTCGATGCCGAAGTTCTCAGCGAGCGACTTGATGTCGTTCTCAGAGGTGCTGGGGGTAATGCGATCAACCATGGCGTTAGGGAAAGCACCCTCCTCGTCGATCCACTTGGCAAGCTCAGGGTTGCGGAACTTGGCGAAAGATGTGAGCATGTTGCGGGTAATGGTTCCATTCTTCTGCATGTTATCGCATGACAGAACAGTGAAGGGCTTGCGGCCCTCAGCGTGACGTCTAGCCAGAGCGGCGTAGAGGAAGCCGAAAGTGCTAATGGGGGCGTTCTCATTCTCGGGCTTAAGATCGTGCTGAATGTCGGGGTGCTCGTCCTTCAACTGATGGGTGTTCTCGTTGTAGTAGTAGCCACTCTCAGTAATAGTGAGAGAAACAATATGTGTGTCGGGATGAGCCATCTTTGCGATGACAGCCTCACGGTCATCGGGGGCAAAAATGAAGGAGTTGATGCTGCCGACGACATCGGCGAAGCTGCCCTTTGCGGAGCGCTCAATGACTGTGTAGAGATGGTCTTGGGCGTTGAGGACATCGCGCATGGCGGCATCGTTGGGTCGCAGGCCGATACCGCAGATGGCCCAATCGCGCTCACCGTGCTTCTCGAGCAGATTGTCTACATAGACAGCCAAATGCGCTCTGTGGAAGCCACCAACTCCGACGTGGACGATGCCCTCCTTGAGGGACTTGCGGTCATAGGAGGGGACCTTGACCTTTTGGTCTCCCTGCTGTGACGCAATAGAGGAGAGGTTGCTGCTGTTGAGCTTTAGGCGTTGTGTCATTTTGGCGGTTGTGATTGTGATTGTGTGTGAAGGAGGAATGGGAGAGGGAGGAAGATGCGAATGAAGAGGGTATCTAGGTGTTTGAGAGGAGGTGTTAGTTGGTATGAGGGGGTGAATGTGAAGAGGAGAAGAGGGAGATGAAGTTTTGATGTTATGAGGAATGAGGTCACCGCTCAAATGCAGATGCTGACCGCCGGGTTTTGTGGTTTCTTGGATAAAGAGATAAGGAGAGGCCGGAATAAATTCGGGCAGCGAAAACTCGAACGTTCCCCCGTGTTCGGTGGACTCTTTTGCTCAATTGATTTTGTCGTTTTTTTTTTTTTTTGCTTGCTTCGAGGTTGGCGTTGGGTGGCTAAAAACTTAGTGGAGTGGGAGCCGTGGATCCGCGGTGAGACCGGCTTTGCTTTATTTTGTTGGTGAGGGTGAGGTCAAAGGGCCCCAAGATTATGGGGCCTGTGACGTTAAAGAGCCCCATAGTTTAGCTTTTATCAGCTTATCATATCGGCGCTTGATTCAATCCCAATTCTTGCTGCCTGTCATGGCAGTTCTTTAGTGGCGAACGATGAAAGAGATTTTCATCATATTTTCTTTGTTCCAAATTCTGCCCTGATATTGCAACCTCACTCTGTGCAGCCAGCATAGCACACGCCGTCATCGGCAGAAAAACTTGCATCATTGCTGCTTATCAAGACCTCTTATCGTGGAGCGATAGCTAAGGTAGAGCTACGGATACAGTGGGTACCTTTCAAACAAGCTCAGGGCTCAGGCCACCTGCACCTTGAAGGTCAAGCCAAGCATCGTGGGGTTGAGTAAAGTTCTTTGGGGTAGAGCAAAAAAAAGTCGACATGTCCAGGTGACTACTTGATTCATGTCGACATGAGCCTCATGGTCGCGACTCTCAACGCGATAGGTCCCATGACCTGCACTTCCCCCAATTCCGTCCCCTTATGCATGTCGCTGAGCTGAAGAAGCAGGGGTAAGCTGAGGTCCCTGATCCTCAATGAGCGGTCAACTCAGGTACCGTCCCTGTAGGCAGCAGCATAACCAATGCTAGCGCGCGGGATGAAAAGAGCCTCTAGAGAACAGACTTTGTCTCCCCACGGAACGGACTTGATAAAAAACACTATATTTGGGGGAACAAACACTAATGGAATTGACAGCCAATTGCTTCTGGTCCAATTGGTCACTTCTTACTCCGAACTTCGGATCAGGGTTTTATGCAGTCCGCGCGTCCTCACCTGCATGCCGAGGTGAGGTGAGGTGAGGTGAGTGGTCAGATCATAACTCATCAGCTCACCGTAGTGACAACGCCCTTTACCACACAATGACAAACTTAGAACTTGCGGTGTCGAGGTATGCTTTTTGCAACCTCGGTACTTCGGGCGCTTCAATGTATCCCGTGTCGATTGTATCACGCGCCAATTCCTTAAAGTCACATCAGACCATTGCCGCGAAAATGTGACGGGATGCCTTTGTCATGATAGAAGGTTGTGCCGCGAAAAGATATTTGCTCACTAGAAACGAGGATAGGCCATTATATCTGTTGTTACCCTTCTTCAATCGAAACCTCTGTTAGTGTGTGCTCGCTTCACACTCAGCTTGCGGCATGCATGCAGCTGTGAATCCTCAAGAGAGTATTCAACGCCGCAGTTTGACTGCTCTGGTGTACAGAAGTCACATTAATGTTCTGCGAGGTGTGAGTAAATGCAAATGATATCCTCGGAACAGGATGTAGTGAAGACCTGGCATTGAGCCATCGAGTAATTGTCGGCCATAAGATAAAGTGTTAGGCATGTCATGAGCAACCTTTCCAAGCACTGCTGGATGTAGCATAGGTAGTCAAGGTACCATCCCAGATTAGCCATTTATTTTCACGATCCGAGACAGTTCTCGACAAGGCCTGTCTCTTCTCAGCAATATATCTCAGTTGAAGGCCTTCACAGAATTAGCAACCGTTGACTTAACAAATGGATTTCCCTCCTACGGTCTTCTACAGGTTTTGAAATCAGAGCTCGCAATTATCTGACAACAGAGGGTAGCTTTGTCCACAGTCAAGGATTGAATGAACGTGAGACTGGCTTGTGCAACTCAGTATACATCAAACGCTGTCGACCAGCTCTTAGTAGACATACGCAGTTTTCTTGTCAAGGTGAGCGAGTCACAAGAGCTACAGCAAATATCTGGCTGCACATTCATAAGGAAACCAACCCGGGTCCTACCAGATACCATTCAATTCGCGGCATGTCTTAACTCCGCGTCTAGCTTGCCGGATCACCGGCTGGATGTGGACTCACCAATGCCTGATTACTTCGTAAAAGTCAGCCAACTTACGGCTGGACTGCGACGGTCCGATGCACCATCCCGCATTGTAGCCCGTCCCGCCACGTCTAAGTGGTCGGTGGAGAAATGCGTGTCTTTGATCGTCCTCCCGCACAAATCCCGTGTTTCCAGGTCCGACATCCGATTCGCCCTATCTGACTCGGCAATCTCAACCTAGTCAACCATGCAGTGATCTACGACGGGGCTGAAATCTTCGAACTCTATGTATTCTGTCCTGGGATGTTTATTGAGCGGGCACTGATGACTCGTAGCCCAAGCCCGAAGCAGCAGGAATATCCCAACTGGTATGTGGAATATGCATGTAAGATTGGGCTTGGCATTGCCACTCTAGCCGTGAAGCTGGGGGAGCCAGAAAATTTGAAGTCTCAATCTTAAGTGATGAAGTTCAGTTAGTACTAGATCGGGAGGCTCTCTATTGTGTTTATTTTGGCGATACCTTTACGAGATTCAACGTTTTCTTGCTCCCGGGGTCCTTTCCTATGCACCCGCTCATCCTTTACGCAAAAGGCTCCTTACAGGTATCTCAGACTCAGTGGTGACACAAGAAAACATGTATAATTCATCTTGCCCCAGCCGTTTCGCTGCCTTGACTCATTCTGTATGCGCCAAGAGGCCATCGAGAGCTGAATTTGATGCCTTTCTCAGATGTCAGAGCGGGGAGATCGTAAATCAGCTGAAACTTGGCCAATGGACTCTATGACTTGAGAATCCGCCACGGAGCAGCATCCTAGCCCTCACAGAACTAGACTTTGTTGCCATGGAAAGACCAACAGAGATCTGAAAGCTTATGTCCCGTTTAAACCAGTTGCAGATGGAAGGACTTATGTGCAGATCATAGCAAGGTTGAAGTCACGGAGATCTTTGCTCATAAAGACAAGCTGAAGAGAAAACGAAGGTCAACGATGAGAGGGCAAGTCATGTATAAGTATAATGACTTCCTATTTTTCTCATCAAGTCACAATAATTCTAATCATTGAGTTTAGGTATCTCTTCGAGTGTCTTCCATTACTAATTCTTAAACTCGCTTCAACAACCAATATAGAAATCTCCATCATGTACGGCCTGGCTGCGCTTTTCTGTGCTTTCAACGTCATCGCTGACTGCGTCGAATGTCATCGTGAGGCAATTACCCCAGACTATGTCGTGGAGTACAAGTGCAACCTGTATCACACGGACACTACTCACAAGAAGATTGCCTCGGCCAAAGTCTGCCCTCTGCCCGGCTACTGGTGTCGAGGCCCGCTCATATCAGCCTCCCTTCAAGAAATGCATTGTCTCCAAGCCTGATGGAGAAGGTCGCACCAGATCAGCGTCATCTACATGGCCAAGGTTGAGATCGATGACCCCTTCATTGAGCCTGATCATTTGACCGAGACCGATGCAGAAGCCAAAGAAGCTTGCCTTGTGCGCGAGGCTTCTCTCGAGTCTGAGCTGCCCGAGTCCAAGGCTACCGTCGCTGCCTCATGTTCGGGATCTTCAACCTCGAGCTGTGCTCAGTGCGGTATCTTGGGAAAGACTGATTTGTGTCATTTCTCTCGGCGCCTGAAACCCCGATGTAGTCGCTTGCAAGACCGGGTGCGCTGTTAGAGACGGCACGACATGTTATTCCTACGCCCATGATGAAGAAAGTCCTGGCGCTCATCTTCTCTACTACAAACACATTGGGGACTTTGAACCCGCTGGTAAATTTAAGGTTGAAGGCGCATGGCGCTCATGGGATAAGGAGTGTCAAGAAGGCATTAATCTCTGGCGACGCTCTACTGTGCATATACGGCATTAGGGCCAGGATGCTACCAAGTTTTATCACATGGCTCCAATGTTGTTGCAAGTTGTTCGAACTCGTTATTCCGAAAGTTGTGCCATCTGTAGTAGTGATTGTATAATAGGCAAACGACTTAAGAAGTCCACCCTTGCTGGCGAAAACAAGAAAATAAACGCTATCGAATGTGACCGGACCCACTGACAATCGACGCCATGTCTCATCATCATGTAATTATAAAAAGCCCTTTTTCGGTTTCCTGTATGTGATTACCTTTTTATTCCCAGCTATTCAGCTTGTTCCTACCAGGACCCTTCAGAACCTCCTCTGCTCCTACTACTACCGCCCTTCTTGTCTTCATGAATTACTTCAACCACATTCGAAACAACAATCCCTTTCGACGTGCTATAATCCGTCAAGTCATTCATACGGTGAGCTTCTGCCTTGAAAATCCTTTCCTCGCTATTATTGAATGACATATTCGCTGATATGGGATTTGCGGTCAGCGGTCCTCGTCGGCTCGGGTCGTTGCTTTTGCCGCTTCGCCCCCCTCCACCAATTGTCTGAAACCCGGAAGGATATTGATATGACGTCTTGTGAGAGGAGCGCAACACACTTCCGAAGATTGGCGTGAGCCAGACTCTGAAGAGTGGAAAGAGGATCGGTAGATTGGTTGTCATTACGGCGACAAAGGCTTCGCGAGTGCCCCAGCTTCCAGCAAGCTCGGCTCCATGAACGGGATCCTACATGCGAGAGTTAGGTCACTGTATCGGAGGAACAAGATTTGACAGAGAACGTACCACGAGGACGAAAACACTCTTCAAGGTTGCGCAAACAAGCACAAAGATACCGGCCCCAAGCACGATCGTAGAAGCGATCTTCTTGATCATTTTCAAGCTCGAGCCCCAAAGCATAGGCAGGGGGATTGCGATAAGATAGATATCAGTTGAGATGTTGGCTGCGAATGAGACCCAAACAATAGGTTTAGAGATGGCTGGTTGACAAGAGTCTAGAATGAAGAGTCAGTACAGCACATGTGCTGTCAAGACTGTGATGCTCACTGCCAGGATCCGGGTTGATCTGCCAGTATTTGTGGAATGGTTGACAGCCAGCAAATATAGCTATCATAGTCGCAATGAAAGTGCCGATGACAAGGCCGAATCCCACGTATATCCGGATGCGATAAGGTCGGCCAAGTCCCGTCTGGACAATGTTAGATGGGTTTCTTTGTGATTAGTTCGGGGTTTCATACCGTCAGACGAGTGTAGAAGTATAGCATGGATAGCTTCAAGGACCAAATAAGAGCGGAGTATATGGTCCAGCCGGCGACCTGGATCTTGGAACCAATTATTCTGGAACTTCCAGTAAGTAACGAGTTGGGAGATGAATGGGAGTGAGCTACCGACCTGTTGTCGTATTCTGGGTCACTAGGTGATAATGCTGCTCGCTGAGCATCTGTTATTCCATTGTTTGCGAGACCATGGGCAAGGATCCCGATATTGTATGCAAGAGTGGTCTGGATTGTGTAAAAGGCCTGCTGAAGTCAATATCCAACCAGTGTCCACAGAGCTTGATGGGAACTTACAATTGAAATGGCCATGAGATAGTCTTCAGCCTGTAGACTCCTCAAGCCATCCACTCTCAGACGAGCATAAAATCTGAGGATCGTTGATGCGACGCCGACCGCATACAGCGTCCAACCTTCGACGACAGGGTCCGACATCTTCAGAACCAACAAAAGTATCAAAAGCAAAAGAACGGAAGAGAGAAAGAACAGAGATCAGCGGCCCATGGGCCTGGGTCCTGGAAACTTCGCCCCATAAGTAAGTCAGTAGGGGCCTGAATGCACAGAACATTTTTCTCTTCCACTGAATCACAAGCTTCCCAGAATCTGCACCCCTGAGATTAGTCTGCACATGCCACCAGGGAGTCTTAGCCAAAGGTGTCAAAAATAAGTTCTCTGATGGCCTGCCCAGTTAGAGTAATCTTACCTAATTCATTTTGTCATCGGGACAGCCTTGGGTTCTCTTGCCTCCCCTGGCCATGCTAGACATGCAATGTTTAGTTGGTTGGTGGTCGGGGTTAGCTGGGAATATTGGGGACCGAGCCGTACCTGACGCTAATCAGTAGCAGGGCAAAGTCTGGCTAGCTCATGAAGAAAATGACGCGCCAAGAGCTGAATGGTAAAAACCTGTGATAGGGCAAGGTACGGCTGAGAACGCCACGCACGTAATGAGCAGTAACCATAATCCTTCAATCGATGATAATTTGGTTGACATGTTCCCTTTTGGCTGATACATGCATATGAGATCTCAGTTAAATCAGATGTAGCGCTGTCAATACTACCTCGACAATCTGGGGAGATGTTCGAGATACTCTGGTACAATCTCAGATCTGATTTCCACTTCTAACAACACCTCGCCCCGACGATCATTTCTTCTTCGTTCCTAGCTTTCGGGCAATTCACAAGACAAAAGGTCCCAATACCCACTGACCTTCGGAAGCCTCGGTAGGCCTCCCACAAATCGATGCTGATGGCTCTAAGATTGCACTCAGATCATGTCCAGGAACCCGATTGGACAATTGCATCTTTGGGATCAGCAACCCAGGGAATAAACCCCCGAAATAAATACTGGGTTTCAGCTAAAAGTCAGGGATTTTCCGCGTCGGTACCCGTTCCGCGGGTACTAAAATGGATCCATCTCCGCGCTATGACTTTGAGATATTCGATCGGGTGTTACCAAAATCTCCGTTGTCCTGCGACAAGGTGGAGGAACTAACATGCAGGCGGCTGAACGAAGAAGGTGGCTATGGACATTAGCAAGGATATTAGGGATAATTTCCCTTTTTCTTGTCAAACCTCGGCTGCAGCAAGAAGTTAGGGGAATTTGTCAGAGATTGGCTTTTCGGGGCAACATTGGCCGATGGCACAGAGGAAGGAAAAGGCGAACCAGGCAGGTTAAATATGCACCAGGACCTCGTCGATCCTTTATCTAGAGGGGGTTCTTTGATCTAAGGGTCCAAGTTGTGTTTTGCATTTGCACGTGGTTCCTTACAATGCATTTCTCAAGTAAAGTCTTTGCTGCATTGACAGCTTGGAGCACCGCTGTCACATGTGCGACAACTCCTTTTGCTCGGAGCGATGCCATTGGGACATGCTCAGAAGACCTGAGCCAGCTTGGTAAGAAGCTATCCAGGTCGGCCAAGGTCTACTGTCCTGGATCTGCCGAGTTTGAGAAGGCCACCACTCGTTGGTCCGTTCTGGATGCCCCCAAGGTCAATATCGTTGTCGTGCCTGGTACAGAGAAGGATGTCGCCACGACTGTAAGTGTTTCGTAACTAATCGTTGACAAGAAATGCTAATGAATACTTCTCAAGGTCAAATATGCCAACTCCAAGAGCCTTCCGTTCCTCGCGTACAACACTGCTCATGGAGCCATCACCACTCTGGGACGCATGGACCACGGTATTGAGATTTATCTCAGCCAGCTGAACAAGGTCGAAGTCGCTGCTGACGGCAAGACGGTTACAATTGGTGGCGGTACAAGGTCCAAAGAAGTCACCGACACACTTTGGGCTGCCAACAAGCAAACCGGTACGTTTTTCCGTTTTCCTCTTGTCAATGATGACGTACTAACCGCTATCAGTGACCGGAACATGTGAGTGCGTTAGCTATATGGGTCCAGGCCTTGGTGGTGGACATGGCTGGCTCCAAGGCCGTCACGGTATCATCGCAGATCAGTGGGTCTCGCTCAACATTGTCTTGGCTGATGGATCTTTCAAGACCATCGACAAGAAATCCGATCTTTGGTGGGCCCTTAAGGGTGCTGGTCACAACTTTGGTATTGTGACTTCCATCACTTCCAAGGTGTATGAGATCCAGCACCGAGACTGGGCCATCGAGACACTTGTCTTCAGTGGCGAGCACGTCGAGAAGTTGTATTATACGGCCAATGAGCATCTTCTTCGAAAGCAGCCTGAGGGCGTCATCAACTGGTCCTACTGGGTCCATGATCCCACTGCGGACCCCGAAAACGTAAGTTTCTACCCCCCATACATTGTTTTGGTCTAAGGTTAACGTTTGCAGCCTGTCATCCTCTTCTGGCTCATCCAGGAAGGCGTGAAGAGCATCGATCCCAAGATCTCTAAGCCATTCCACGATCTGAACCCCATTGCCATCTCGCCTGACTCTGGAAGCTACCGTGACCTTGCCAGGTGGACACAAATCGATGTCGATGCTGTCCCATGTCAGAAGAATGGCCTTGTCAACCCCCGTTTCCCTCTCTACCTTCAGGAGTACAATGTCTCCGCCATGAAGAACGCATGGAACCTCTTTGCCAAAGAGACAGGACCTGATACCCCTTTCAACACTTCTATCTTCATGTTTGAGGGTTACTCCACCCAGGCCGTCCGAGGCACTAATGCTAAAAGTGCTGCTTTCGCCTTCCGTCAGGAGAACATCCTCACTGCTCCTTTGATTACATACAAACCTGGTGATGTTGAACTTGACAAGAAGGCTGCCTCTGTCGGCAATGAGTTGCGTCATATCCTTCACAGAGCTTCTGGCCAATATCACATGAGCGTCTATGTTAACTACGCTTTCGGCAATGAGGATCCAATCAGCTGGTATGGAAAGGAGAACTGGCGGCAAGAGCGTTTGAAGAGTCTGAAACAAAAGTATGACCCCAAAGGAAAGTTCAGCTTTTTCGGTCCCGTGGCATAAGAGACGACTTGCCGTAGTCAGGAGTTTTGAGGCATCGTCCCCATATCGCCGTCTATCTATAAACCATATTTAATGTTAAATAGTATTCATTCATTCATATTATTCGAATCATTACTGGTGTTAATTCCATCAGAATCGGTGTACCTGTGCTTCTCTTACTGTGAATGGAGCCAGCGGCTTCGACATGCTTTTCTATCAGTCTGCGACTATAGAACTCAACAACCATAGTCTCTGTACACAAGGTTCGTTTTTGGTTGGCAAGATAAGCGCCTCGTCGACTCGCAACTTGTCATTGCAGGTATCCAAAGCTTAAAATAACATCTTACGCCAGGAATGATGACCAAAGCGCCTCAAACCCTGCCGCCGGTTAAGAATTGGCCCCCAACCAGGACGCAGGACTGCGGTTTCCTGGCTATTTTGGGGGCGAAGCCATGAAACTGATAAGATCAAGCGGCCGACAATCTGAGTCACTCCAGACCTCGATCAACCAAAGATTAACGGGAACAATCGGGGATAGACATGGTTGCCTTGATGCACATAAGAATTGAAATAAGGCTGGCGCTTACAAAACTTAACTCGTACCAGAAGCCCGGACCTTCTGCTGCGAAAAATGGGAATAAGGCCTGATCTGGCTAAGCGATCATGATCCTTCAAGCCTTTATACAGGGTTCAGTGGTCAGCAAAGAGATTTATTGGCCCTCGCTGGAAGATATATGGATAAGGTGCCACTGTAAGCAAAAAAGCTGAAGGAAACCCTGCATCCTCATTTGGGGGCCGTTTTGATGTCGAAAATAAACAGAGCGGCATTGAAAATCTCACTGCATTACTTCAGTGTGAGGGAAAGGCCTTTTTCTTAAGGCTTTTGGAATGCCAAGTTGTCAGCGTAGCATTTGTCTCAGGGTAGTGGTGGTGGAGGTTGAAAAAGCACAAATTCTGAGAGCCTTATGAGGGCGTTGTCTCCTGTTCAAGACCCTTATATAACTGCGCGCCATGAAAAATATGAGCGCGTGTTTTCTGCCTTTTGCTGCCATAAGTAGGCTGTGTTACAGTAGCTAGAGACTTCTCGCAATCTTTTCTGAGACCAAGAGATTGCCTCCTCGTCAAGATGTTCAGGTTAGTTCTTCCAGCCCTATCGCAATTGACCCCCCGCCCCTTCATCTTGGCAGCATCCTCTTTCGGCAATCTCAAATTCAAGGGACTAACAGCATGGTATTAATAGTCAAAACCCCAAAAAGCCAGTTCCTGGCAACAAAGGCCCAACTGCTCCCGCACAACGTCACACGGCCGGGCGTCCTCCAGCTGGCCGACCTGTCCAACAACCCGCCCAGAGACCTGCTCAACCTGCCCAACGACCTCAGCCCGCTCAGCGACCATCACATCCTGCCCAGAGGCCTGCTCAACGACCGGCCGGTTATCAACCGGTGACTGCTCCGAGGCCAGTTGCAGGTGCTCCTGTTGTCGGAAGACAGCCTGCTCCCAATCATGGAATGCAGATGACCCAAATGAAGAAACCGCAACAAGCTGCGCGTCCTCCAGCCAAGAGGCCAGCTCCCTCTCAAGGACATAAGGCTGGACCACCAAAAGGCCACGCTCCGCAAGGTGGAAGCCGGCCAGTCCAAAGGGCTGGACCTGCACCAGTTCAAGGCCACCATCCCCAACAGGCTCACCCCCAACAAAGCCACAAGAAGAGCTCGTCAAACATAAAGTATGCAGCTGGGGGTGCCGTCGCCGGCGTCGCTGGTGCAGGAGCAGCCATGTATTACCTGAACAACGACTCAAACGAGCCCACCTACGTGATCAACAACTACGACAACAGTCAGGGCCCAGAGAATATCACCTATACTCAGTACAACCAATATGAAGGTGACTACATAGACAATGAAGACTATCGGTATGATAGTGATGGTGATCGTCAATACTCTCCAAACAGTCCAGACGATGATAATCGCTACTACGATGATAATGATCACGACCAGTACGCCAATGACACAAACTACGGCAACCAATATGACAATGATCAGGTGGACACGTCGTATGATGCCACAAGGTACCAACAACCAAGTGACCAGCAAGACTATTCTAATGGAAACAACAATGGTGGTGACAATGGCAGCGATGACTGTTGTGGCTGCGACAATTGCTGCGACTGCGATAACTGCTGCGACTGCGATGGCTGTTGTGGGTGCTGCGGTGATGACAACGGCAAGGACGGTGGCGGTGGATGCGTTGTAATGTAAGTTATTACGTCTGGGGATAGAGTATGGCGGGCAACTGTACACGGTAATTGCAGATTAGCGATTATTTAATTTTGATGATATTGTTTAATGGCTCGTGGGGGTCTATGGTGAGGTGAGATCAGACAGTTCGTAAATAAGTAACGGCGTGCAACACGACTTACTCAGTTTCACTAGACATAACAAAAAATAAGCAAAATATTATCAGATGGCATGGTTAAAGTAAGTAAGTACTAGTGGTAGCAATCGACAAAAGAACAATAATTTTATGGTGGAAAGAAGAGGCAAAAATAACAAAAGTATTGTCCGCTGTGAGGTTCGAACTCACGACCTTTGGATCACTCTAATCTAGGATTAGATCACAATCTAATATGAGACCAACGCTCTAACCAACTGAGCCAAGCAGACTGCGCTAATTGGATACCTGTAAGTACTCCATCTGTGCTAATCAACGAGAACGGATACTGCTCTCTGCAAGTGCCAGACTGACAGTGCAACACCAAACGAGAATTATCTGTTGATCTAGTCCAGATATTTAAGTCGAGATCAATTAATAGTCCACCATTACTGCATAGGTATAACAATACTAACGGCGGTAAAATCGGTTCGCCATTCATTGGAACATGCTAGAGCCTCGGGACAAATGCTTGAATGGCTGCGTGAAAGCGCCAGATATTTATTGAGAAAGTAACTATTATATAACCAAGGTTTTCCCATGCCCGGTACCCTTTGAATCAAATCCCAGACCTAACCTCCGACGCCTTGCTTTCAAATCGTATCTCACTGGAAGTTCTCGACTCCGACACAGTGGCCTTTGAAGCATTCTCATATGCAACCTGAACGTTCGTAGTCCGCATAATTCCATTATATGTCATGATTTCTTCCTCGGATCCGGTCGGTGAAACACTACGAATCTCAGTGTGTTGAGTTCGCGAAACCCGAAGGTCTTTTAGACGAATATCATCGTGGTTATGTGATCGCAATCCACCTGTTTCACGGGAGTTGTTGGCATATCGGCCGCCGTATGGAGCTCCAGATGGTGTGTCTGAGCTTCCTCCAAAGAGAGCAGGGAACCATTGTCTGAAAAGCGGTCGGAGAGCGGGAGCCGATGCGCAGATGATGGCGAGGTTCGTTTCGACGACGCCCCAGACGGGAATGATGGAGTAGAAGGTGTCTTCGCCGGGACTCGGCCCCTGGACTAGTTGGTGATAGACGGAGATGACACGGATGATGCCGATGATGCCGACTCTAGATAATATTAGTACCTATCTCTCGACGCTGTATGCACTACTTACACGCTACCCAACAAAAACACACTCAGAACAGCAATCTTGGTCGCCCATCGCATGGTCAAGCCAAGGAAGATCCAGAAAGGGAGGGCAACGACCAGGAAGTCTGTCACGATTGTGAGGCAAGATGCAATGACATGGAACCAGTTGCTGACACAATGAACACCAGGCTCCTTTCGCAGGGGGAAGTCCCAATTGGCCTCAATGGGCCAGCATTGGAAGAGAGCTGTGAAGAAGATGGCTACGGCATGCGCAGCATTAAAGATATTGAGTCCGTATATGGCGTATCGCACGTTGGTTTTATGACCACCCAAGCGAAGGAGGAATACTAGAATCGAGGCCTTGACGAGTGCCAAGACGGGATTGTAGAACATCTGCACGAGAAAGTTCCACCAGAAGCCAGCGGCAAGATCGAGGTCTTTTGGGACATCTCGCTCGTGGAAACCCCAGTAGTTGAGCTTCATAACTGTATAATTGTCAGCAAAAGGGTTGCCCTGGTGCAACAAGATTCAAGTCCACGTACACATGTAAAGAGGTCCAATCATCATCAAAGCAAAGAACTGTCGATGTTAGTTCATCGCCAAGACACGAAGACGTGTCAAACTTACCAAAGCTATCAGCACGAGCCAGTCATCTATCAAATATAAGCTTTCGGTATTGATTGCATTGACCATGAAAGAGACTCACCTAATCCAACTGTCCGTGAGGTCACGCGACTGTACATACGCATAGACACAATGATGATCGATAAAGCTGGAAAGATGAAAAGAACAGCTAGGCCCTTTTGCTGAAGAGGAGTAGTAGGAAGACTCAAAGGATCAGGATAGGGCGGCGGCCCTGTTCGAGTGTAGAGATGCAGTGAGGCCATCGTGAATGTCAAACCAACATAAAAGAGATGGTATGGCAAAAGGATGATGATGCAGAGTTTGCACCATGGGACGTCAAGCGACACTAGAAAGATTGACGCAAACTCGATGTGACCGCTGATCCGGGCGAAGACGGCCGTTGCGATCGATCGTCGCTCTGTGTGTACATGTAACAGGATAAACCAGGGGGGAACCGCTGACACGGCATTGGTACAAGATGAATACGATCGCTCAAGATGGGGCCCTTCAGATTTATGTATAAAAGATATCCAGGGGAACCTAGCAACGCAGAATCTTTGGACGAAGAACGCCGAGACTAATAAAATAGGATGAGAAACAGAGTTCATGAGGATTGTCACCCCCCAAGTGACCCAATATGGTCAGTATGGTCCGTGGTTTGGGAGCTGAACCACGATCTTGGTGCTTCGAGTAAGACCAGTTCCTGGCTCCTGGATTGCACAATACCGCGTTGTTCGTGTACGATTACGAAAGGGGAAAGTGATTGCCGGCATATCTCACTGCGTCTGATTCTGGAAACAAGGAACTGTGTGTCAACTGCCGGTGATCAAGCTACTTGTGTGTCACATTTCCCGTGTGCGGTTGGACTGAAGGACTGCTAAGGTTTTCTGCGCCGCAGAGACTCCCGGTACGATCTCCGGTGGTGGCCGAAACTAGGCCGTCAACAACTTGTTTTCAGGACGAGGCATGACGCCTTCGGTAGATCCTGTTGGAAGCGTGCCACACGCTCAACCTGCTACAACATACGAACTACCGTACTCGTTCTGATGTCTTCAAGCATTATAAATTGGGAGGGTGAACTAATATCGCTAAAACCCAGAACAACGGTTGGGCGATTTGTGATTAGGCTCAGGCTAGATCTCCTAGCATTTCCATCAGAGGTGAAGATCAACATTCGCGCGATTTTCTTCAACAATCTCGAAGTACCAGCGTGCATATGCATCTAGACTCAGGGATGGAATATGGATGATGGCTGGACCCTGAGCATGTTTTAACCAAGCACCGCTAAGGGCCAGGGGAGTAAGAGACTCGGAACTATAATTCTAACTGACAGAAAAGCTTAGCATGACTTAAAGTTTTTACCAGTTATCTCTTGCACCTTGAAAGATGGCATTGGGCTTTTTCTGCTTCCTAGGGCTTGCTGCAGCTCTAGCTCCATCACAAAGACACTACCGAGATGCTCACATCTACCCCGGATCCCCGACCCTCGCCAAGATTCCCCACCAGTCGAAAGGCCCGGAAGGCTGAACGATGATCCTTCGCTTGTCTCAGCTAAATGATAATCCGTTGATCTTTTCTCCATGGAGATTGCCATCATCTTTTAGCACGATATTTTACGAAGCCGATCCCACCCTGACAAAGATTCCACAAAGATTCTCAACCAACAGCCGCTCAAAATTGAGTTCTCGCTTCACTTAATCACCAGGATCATGAACTTTGTCGGTCTTGAATGCCAAGCCTGCATAATTTGTCTGTCCGCGGGGTCCCGCTCCAATCACATCTAGAGTATGTCATGGACTTATTCTAGTCTGACCGGAAGCGGCTTCGATTCGAAGGCTCTCTAGGCTCTCCAGTAGAGGGTTATGCATAATGTAACAGTAATTCTGTGCCAAGCTTAGAAATCGACCATCATTTCAACATATAGAGGGACCCTTGACCCTGGGAGCGACGAGAAGCCGCGGCGGCTGAAAGAATGGCGCCAGTGGGATGAAAGCGCCCGCACAATCGGCACAGATTTTGACAGGAAATCGTGGTTTACGGTAGATGCTTCCGAAATGTATGATGTTCTCTCCTCTCAACGGCAATGCCTCGCGGCTCTTACTCCACCGTCGCCACCGCGCTCCATCGTCAAGCATGGATATCTTTAGGCCCATGAACCTGAGCATCAAGGTGATTACTACCTAATACGTGCTAAACACCGCCAAATTGCGTACGTACGTCTGTAGGATTGCAGTAGTAGCATAAGAACTAGTGTTCGATATATAGACGGCACAGAAAGCCATGTGGCATAAGCCGATCTCTCCCCTCTCCCTCTCTTTACTCCCCCAACCCTCTCAAGTCCTTGGCGTTCTGTCCCGTCCCTGCAGCCAGCCTCAAAACTCTACAAGATGCAATGCTCTCACATTTCGTGGCTGCTTGCCGCGCTTATTCCATTCACCCTTGCTCAGACGATCGAAGTCGATGGCAAGACGGTCCGTACGTAACACCATCGCCTGCAGGATGTGTTTTTCTTTTGCTCTCATGAACCATTGCTAATCTGAAACATGGGGTAGCGGCCAACGAGAAGAATGTTGCCCCTGCGATGTCTGAGCCACTGGCTGCATCGTCGAGGTATTCCTTTGTCGATGATACCCCTCGGCTGACCGATGCCGTGCTCACCAACCTCACGGACCTCAACCTCAGTGACGTCGATCTCTTCTACTTTGCCGATACCAAAGGTTCCAAGAAGAGATCTGCTACTGTCGACTCCAGGTGCAAGGTCTTCCCTGGTGACAAGCTTTACCCCAACAAACTCATCTGGAAGGTCCTCGACCTTCTCAGTGGAGGTGCCCTTATCAGTACGGTTCCCCTTGGCTCTGCCTGCTACAAAGGAGAGCATTATAACGAGGAGCGCTGTCTATACCTCCAAAATAATTGGCACAATTCAACCACTCAGTGAGTTTCATCCTCGGTTGTGCCGTCTCATACATGCATCAGGCTAACCTCGTGAAGCATCGATGATCCCACTTCGGTCATGTCACCCCTCTTTGAGGGTGCCACCTGCGAGCCTGAGAACGCCGCTTCAGGCTCCAAGTGCACCATTGGTGGCTTTCCTCTTTACTCAATCAAGGCCACCTGTGTTGCCCATATCCAACTTGCCGTCAACTTTGCTCGCAACCTTAACATCCGTCTTGTCGTTCACAACACTGGCCATGACTTCCTTGGCAAGAGTACCGGTGCTGGTGCCTTGAGCATCTGGACACACCACCTCAAGGACATCAAGTTCACTAAGAACTATCGTGGTGCTAGCAGCTACACTGGTCCTGCCTTCAAGATTGGTGCTGGTATCCAGGTCAAGGACCTCTACCTGGCTGCCGACCAGGAGGGTTACACTGCTGTTGGTGGAGAGTGCCGTGTAAGTCTTCCTCTTCATCAGTCATCACTCACATATACTAATGGGTTCATAGGATGTTGGTGTCGCTGGCGGTTATCTTCCAGGTGGTGGCCACTCCCCCATCAGCCCCATCGCCGGTCTTGCTGCCGACCAACTCCTCAGCGTTGACATCGTCACACCTGATGGTCGCTTCGTCACTGCTGATGAGAAGCAGAACACTGATCTCTTCTGGGCTGTCCGTGGCGGTGGTGCTGCTACCTGGGGCGTTGTTGTCTCTATGAGCGTCCGAGTCTACCCCAAGATGAAGTTCTCTGGCATGACCTGGAGTGTCAATACCAAAGACGCTGGCATCTCTCAGGAGGCTCTCTTCAAGGCCCTTGACGTCTACTGGCGCCGCTTCCCCGAGTACTCTGACAAGAACAGCTACGGCTACAGCTTCATGTTCCCTGCTGGCAACGGTAGTTTCCTCTGGACCATGAACCCTTGGATGATCCCCAACATCTCTGTTGGCGAGTTCAAGAAGATCGTTCAGCCCCTCCTTGATGAGTGGAAGGAACTTGGCGTTGACCCCAAGCCCACATTCTTTGAGCATGACCGATTTTACCCTGCTTGGAAGACACATTTCCCTGCTGAAAACGTCGGTAACTACAATAGTCGCTCCGGGTCTCGTCTTATCCCCCGCAAGAACTGGAAAGACCCTAAGCTCCTCAACAGCACCATCGACGTTCTCAGGGGCATCCTTGCTGACGAAGGTATCCTCATCATTTACAACATCAATGCCAAGCAGCAGAACACCCCTCCCAACTCTGCCAACCCTGCCTGGCGCGACGCCAATATGTTTGTTATCACTGCTCTAAACTGGAAATACACCGACAGCGAGGAAGAAATTGCCAAGGTTAACAACGAACTCACCCATGGTGTTATGGAGCGTCTCAAGGCTGTCACTCCCGGCGGTGGTGGCTACGGTAACGAGGGCGATGTTATGGATCCCGACTTCGGTCAGTCCTACTTCGGTTCCAACTATGCCAAGCTTTATCAGCTGAAGCAGAAGATTGACCCTCATGGTGTATTTTATGCGCCTACTGCTGTTGGAAGCGAGGACTGGTACATCACTGATCACCCAGCCTACGTGATTAAGCAGACCGGTCGTCTTTGCCGCAAGTAATTAGCGTAGCTTGGAGCTCCTTTTCATTGTAGATACTTCGATTGCGCTCTTTATTTGATAGGAAGCAATAATAATTTGAGGCCTGTCAGGCTGCTCCATGCAGACTTGACCAATTGTGTTGTGACACTGTTCGCGTGAACATCGGGGGTCTTCGCCCGTGACAACTCAGGCTTTTTGTTTGTTGTTATCTTTCGCCTGAGTTGCCAAGTGGCAAATTGGCATTACCGACTTTACCAATAGACTTCTTACGAACAAGGTCAGATAGAGTTGTAGGGGCCAGGATATCACTTTCTCCACAACGGCCTTTCTTATACATGCCTCGGGGAGCAAACTCAAGACTTTTAAAATAGTATGCTAATATGAATTTGAAGACTCCCCTAAACTTGGGCTAAATCACTCAAATATCTTGATCGCCGAAGACTATGGTCCTAAGTTTTCTTGCCTCCACTAGACGTGCTGGCAGTCTTGGCTTCTAATTGTCCGTATCGGTGTATATATCTACTACCTCCCTGCACTCCTACCAGGTATCCTGGTTGCGATCTTTGAACTTTTGCCAGCTTGGCTCGTCAAACCGGCAACTAGTAGATCCAACGTTCCAAGATGCTCCTCCTCCCTCTTTGACCAAAATGTACCGTCTAGAATCTTCAATGTTCATAGCAAGTTGCTTTAATCCAAGTCAGTAAACGGGGTCTAGAGTGTGGAGACTTACAAACCTTGATATTTTTCTTTTCGTCAAACATATCGTATAGCCGGTCTTCAAGACCACCGTAACTCTTTATGCGAGTTAAATAATCATAGTCATCCATCTCAACCACGTAATCATGATTGTAACCAAACCAGATCCTTCGGATGGACCCTAAATTACTTGCAATGGCACTAGACAAGGACCTTGGTATACGGAAGTGAGATGAGTTATCCATCATGGTTATGAAAAAGAAACCTTTGACACCAAGGCTTATGTGTCGGGGACATCTAAACTTTTGGTGCTTATCGAGCCATGCGACGAGTTTCGGATACTCAGTCGCCAACGAGTCGGACCAACCTGGTTACAGATATTAGTCCCTGTCTATATCCAATAACTGAGCTTTGACTCACACGTCCAACAGTTAAGGTCACTTCCAGTATGATAGTGGTAGAGCCAGGATCCGTTAGCGCCAAGCGCACAAATCTTGTGTTTATCATTGTCAACTATCAATGGTTTCAGGTCGTTTTGTCGGCATCTATGGCTGGTGAGGGACTTTATCGATAGTTGGGAGACTTTCACTTACGCAAAGCTTTCCCTTTATTTCCAAAGAAGAAGTCCTTTCCTGATAGGAACAACGTAAGGTCCAAGGGGGGCTTTACATAATGAGACATTGAGCTTCGAGGTCCCGTTCTCGAGATCCCCATTCTACCATCTCCACTCTCGCTGAGTTGAAGGCGGAGACTCTTGAGTTCCTTGCTGGCCTCCTCGGTTCGTTGAAGCATCTCATGTTCTCGGAGCTTGAGTTGTTCTTCCATACTCTCGATCTTCTTGTCTTGTTGGCGCATCCGCTCTTGGCTTTCCTGGTACTTTCCTTCCAGTACTTTGAAGCGACGTCTTTGTTCCTTCATTTCTTTTAGACTGACCTTGAGATTCTCTAGCTCTTGATTGAGATAATCAAACTTCTTTTGCATCGTCTCACGGTATTGGCGTTGTTCTTCCGCTGACCGTTCGTCCTCATCTTTTCTGGCTTGTCTTTCCATTTCGAGCGCTTCCGACATCTCCTTCATGACCCTCTGCTCAGCTAGAAGGATGTCTGATTTAAGACCAATACCAGCTTCGGTCTCATTCAGACTTTTATGCTCACTGACCATTTCCTTTTGAATCGAAATAGTGATTCGGTTGTTTTTAGCCACAGTCCTGAGTAGGGACATGGCAGATGGGCGGGTATTATTATGACGACTGACTTGAGCGCCTTCTTCGACCAGGGCTCCCCAGAAACCACCCATGGCGATCAGCTCTTGCTCTCGTTTTTCTCCTGTTGCTGCGTCCTCGCCTTCCCACATAGTAGTGACGAGAATAACATTATTGAGGCTGTCCTTGCCACAGAGCTTCCGGAATATCATGAGGTTTCTTTTGAGCAGATCCTCCCATACGACGATCTGTGATCCTATGGAGGTATAGGATCCCGCTCAGTTTGACATTGTCTTCATATGTCTTGGCAAGGCTTAAAGCAATCTCTTTGAGAACTTCGGTGTCTGATCGATTCGTGTCATCAAACCCCGGAGTATCCAGAAGATATATATCAGAGGTATCTGTCCATTTGCATTTGTATGCAGTGACGTGTTGTGTACCTGCATTATGTTGGGACTGTGTCAACTAATGGATGGCATGGCCAACACGTACAAGCTTGCAGATCATGGCCAACGGGAACGTCTTGTCCAGTTTCTATAATTAGTTATTTAATAAAAACCAGTTTTTCTTTAGAAAATCTAAGAATAGAAATTTTCTAGAACTATGGCATTTTTAGGTATTTAAAACCATATTAAGTAAAATAATAAGAATATTTCTAAAAACAGTAGCTTATAAAGCCAATTTATAGCTATTTAATAGTATTTTATTTACTTATATAATATTTTTCTTTAATTAGTTATTAAATGCTAAAGTTACTAGGAATTATACTATAAATCTTGACTTTTGGTGCATTTAGCTGTATTAGATTTTTGTGCCTGTATCACCCTTTTGTGCCCAACTAAGCAAGCTTAGTTGGCCCCCCCCCCCGGCTCGAGCCAACGGGTAATCAAGATTTAGTTACCGTCTATGCACATGAAGCCACTGGCCTCGCTCCACGGAAATTGCGTTTGGCGCGAAGTCCGAATTTCCGGGAATAGTGGGGACCGAATGCGAAAACCCTCCAACTTCCGCTGAGTCAGGAGTCTGGTCCAATCGTGTGGTGAGCTTTGCCATGGCTTTATCACCGGATCCGAGTCCGGGAGGCTTAATAAACGGATATTCGGGAAGCCAGCTGAGCTTGGCGGCGGCGGCATGTAACACAACCCCGTCGACGCGTTGACAGCTCAGGGGAATGGCATGATGTTTATATTTTAGACTTATAAGTAAATGATATCTTCTATGTCTATCTTCGACAAATACAAGTCTTGTTCAGTACTTCCTTTCCTTTCATCCAAAACCTACTTGAGACACAAACAGCAGCATATATTCACCATGACATTACTACCACCTCGATCATCTAACCGAATCTCTTCGCGATCTACACCATTATCCGTCAGGATGAAGACCTACATAATACCGGTCATTATGACGGCCTTGATGGTCCAGCTATTGTTCCTAGCAAATATGTCCTACCTCTTCGGTTCCCTCTTCAAGTCCTCGACACGAATGCATAACCTCAAGATCCTCGCGATCGATTTCGACGGCAGCGATATCGGAAAGGCCATTTCTGGTGCTTATCATACCCTCCAGTCAGACAAGTTTCCTTCGGTTGAGTTTGGTTCGTCATCCGAGTATGATACCCCGGAAAAGGTTCGCGACGCCGTCTGTAACCATGGTTACTGGGGTGCCATATACACTCATCCTGGTGCCTCTGATCGTCTTTTGTCCACCATCGAAGGCGATAACACTACTGTTTATGATCCACAAGATGCTGTCACTACGATCTACAACGGCGCATATTACCCTTCCGTCTTCTCCTCCCTCCAGGGCAACATGCAGAGCCTCGTTGCCGCTGCCGCAACTATGTATGGCCTCACGACTTCCGATGCCCTTAAGGCCGTCAACATGACCAACCATACCTCAGCGAGCACCTTCCTTCGACCCTTCCAGGCCAACATCTGGAACATCATGCCGACTGAGCAGGGCACAAGAGTTCTCCTGAATACTGTCTCACTAGTGATGGGAATTCTCATGCACTTCTTTTTCCAGATGGGATTTAACGGCATTATAACTTCTACCAAGGTCCTCCAGTCCTACTCAAAGCGAGATGTTTATGTCTTCCGCTTCATCACCGGAAAGATTTATACCCTCATCGGTGCTTTAGGCATGGCAGGATATTTCTGGGCCTTCCGGGAGAACTGGAGCGTTGATGCTGCTCAGTTCTTTGAGACTTGGATGTGCCTCTGGTTCTACATGGATATCAACTATCTTGTCATCGATACAGTGCTGGCGACTATCGTCCCTATGCAGTTCTTTGCCTTCTTCCTTCTTACATGGATCATCCTAAATATTGGATCGACCGTCTTCCCATTTGAGCTCACACCTGGGTTCTACCATTGGTCGTGGGCACTTCCAGCCCATAACGCGTGGCTTCTTCTCATCGGGATCTGGTCTGGGTGCCGTGCAAATATTGGGGTTACTCTACCTATCTTGTTCTCTTGGTGGGTTGTCGGCCACGCTGGAAGCGCATGGTCAGTCCGCAAGAGGTGCTTGATGGCTGAGGCCGAGGCTGAGCGTCAGTTGCATGACGCTCCCAACGAGAAGTTTGAACGATTCAGCACCGAGCAGACACGACAGGAATCATCATATGGGCTGAGGCCGGTAGAGGACCTTGACCTGGAAGCCAACCTCTCTGCGCAGGGTCTGCGCAATGACGACGATAATCGGACAATTATAAATGGCGGGGAGTCGACACAGGAGCGCGACATCAAATAGATCCGATGTGAATCGTTTTCTCCGTACTTAGTTTGATTCTTGAGGATATTTGCTTGCCATGAGGCTTAGCGAACTGGAATTTGGGTATCGGCGTTTGAGGGCCGAAATATTTGGGCCTTCCTCAGCGGGCGTCATGGATGGGTCGGTAGAGACTCCCTCATACATTTTATAGACATAGACTGAGAGCTATTAAGGTAATATATCAGCATTTAATATTGAAGAGAGCCATAATTTATACGCATTGAAGTTCGTCAATTCATTCGACCCGTGTTGATGAAGTTGAGAGATGTATACTTCGAGAACTTCTCTGAGCTCTCGGCCGTTAATTGCTGGGTCTGCCTCTACGACTGCGATAAGGTTGAGACGTTAAGAGGATTCATGAATGAAGATATGGCGAGCAAAAAATAGCTGATCGATACAGTACTATTCGGCGCAATGATAGCTTCAATTTACAATAAGTCTGAGCTTAACAAGTTCGCAGAGAGCGTGGTGCAAATAAGACCTTGGACAGTTGACAACCCACTGAAGTGGAAAAAGTTTAGGCTTGTAACGATAATATTTAGGTCAGTTTAGGTCAGTTTAGGGCATTCTTATGGGCCTCTTTAATGGCCTGGTGGGTTTGACCTCGGATCAAAGCAACCTAAGCTTCGCGCTTTTTCAAGATTTCGGACGCTGATGATTAGATCCATGAACCGCTTTGTCCGAAGTAAATAAAATATATAGCCAATTCTTATGCCCTTTCTATCCGTAAAGTAATGAATATGCGAAAACTCACAAACCTAACCTAGATCAAATCGTTAGTGTTCTTGACAAACCCCTCAATCACACGCGTCAGCTCCTCGACCCTTGCCTCCCAGAACTCCCGACGCTCCTCGTCAGCCTCAATACCAATCTGAGTTCTACCGTTCTCAACAAATGATACAATACGAGGCGGTGTTGCAGGCTCGGGGTGAGGAATGGAGTAATCCACGCGACACTTTGTACCAGCGAAAGGAATCGAGTCGAAGAACTCCTTGTTGAGATGGTTGGTGAAAGAGCCGTAGAAGGGAGTCTCTGCAGGCCAGTCTGTACATTCCTTGAGCACTTCCTGGAAGCTTAGCGTAGCGTGTTGGCTGCCCTCGACGGATTGATTGCGCACGTAGTCCAGGAGCTGTGAAGCTGTCCAGTTTTGCTCGAACTTGACGCGGACGGGTTGGCATTGGTAGCAGGGACCCATGATAGTGTCAATGCCGGCGACATCGACGTCGCGACCGGAGACAATACCACCAAATGTGACATCAGAGACATTGAGGTGCTGCGACAGTACTTTGGCCCAGCCAGCAGTGAGAAGCATCGCGTGTGTGGTGTTGGGTGAGGCTCCAGAGATGTCAACATCCTTGGTCATGAATGCAGTCTTCTGCTGAGGCTCAGCAGCAGGAGCGATCTCAGTATATGATGATCCCTCAAGAGTCTTGCGCCAGAATGCCACGTTTTGAGGCTTGGCAGTCGAGAGGTGCTGGATGTAGGTCTCGAAAGGCTCTGATGCGGGAATCTCGAGGCCGCGGTACCGAAGCTCAAGCTGGCGCAGAAGTTCTGGCAGAGAGACACCATCGTACTGTGCGTGCGAAATACGGATCATGAAAGCGTTCTCAGTCTCGCCTCGAAGAACGAACAGACGAATGAATGAAGCGCCGAAAGCGAGATCAGTGCTATCGTTGGCGTCCGACTCTGCAACCTGCTTGGCAGCGTCGTCAATTGAGCTCTCAACGCTCTGCTCCGTGACCGGCACCTTCATTTCATTGAGGACAACTTGGAGCGTTTGTCCCTCATGCTGAACAAACACAGTTCGAAGAATAGCGTGCTGCGACACGAGGTACTGGAAGCTGTCGACGAGACGGGCGATGTCAATTGACTGATCCAGGTAGAGCATGTTGTACTGAAGTGAGCTTCGTGGTGCAGACACTGTTTGCTTCACATCGCCACTCTGGGGTCCAGTGGCGGGAAGGACGTCCTGGATCTTCCAGGTCGAGTCGGCCAATTGAGGCTGGATGGCCTGGGCGAGGAAGCCATCAACGTCCTTGGTACTCAACAGTGAGAAGGGAGTGTATTTTTTCGTGCTCTCGCTGGTCTCAGGTGAGAGTTCGACCAGCGAGTTAGCCATGCCCCGAAGCTGCATGTTCTGGAAAATGCTTGCGACAGACAAACGGTAACCATCCTGTCGCAGAGCAGAGACCATACGCATGGCGACGATGGAATCACCACCAAGGCGGAAGAAGTTATCATCGAGCGACAACTTCTCCTCCTCAATGCCAAGGAACTTGGACCATGAAGCGCGAAGAACGCGCTCCTTTGTGGTCAAGACTGTGGCGTCGGCGATTGTCTTCTTGAGAGATGAGAAGGACTTGCGAAGTTCGACGATCAGGGATAGGGAGACCTCTGAAGTGAGAGCCTCAATGGAGCTGATGTCTGCGGTGCTGGCGACGGGTATACAGATCGAGGGAATGGCATAAGGTGGAAGAGTCTCTACCATTGCTTTGTTGAGGCCGATAATTGCTGCTGCGAGTTCAACAGAGACATCTTCCACCAAAGGAAGTGATGCGCCTCCAGCATCGACACCAAGCTTGAGCAATTGAGCATCCTTCGCAGGTATATCTTTGACAAATGCGACAACCACGGGAGTCTGATTGCTCGAACCCTTGGGAACAACAAGTCGGCTCACAGTTTCAGCAGTACCGGGAAGCAGGCGCTTGAGTTCGAGGTTCGTAGCGTTAAGATCCACAACGCGACCGTCAACACTGGCCATGTCATCCTTGCGACCGACAAACACCAAGCTTAGATCATCGGCGTACTTAACAAGGTCGCCAGTGCGGAAGAGCTTGCTCTGTCGACCAGGGTAACCAAGCGCACCCTCCTTCAACCACTCAGGAGCATCAACAACATTTACATCGTCCCGAGCAGAGGCACTCTCAAGCAGGAGCTCTCCGGTGCTTCCAAGCGGCATGAGAAGCTTCTCATTTCCGGGCTGGACGATCCAAGGAACATATTGGACCGTGGGGTATTTGTCGCCGCTGGAAAGGAATCGCGAGATATCCTTGGGAGAGACAGGAGCCTGCTTGTTCGCTTCCCAGATCTCTCCTAGCTCTTCTTCACCGAGGCAGGTGATGTCACTCAATGAGCGCGACACGTCGCCACGAAGCTGGTTGATAGCAACCTCGAACTGCGACAATACGCGTTGAACTTGAACGGGGCTGAGAAGCTCCGAGTCAAAGCTTGCCAACAGGCGGAAGCCGGTCTTCTGAAGGGACACAGCCAACATAAGAGGGTATGAGTTGAAGTGTAGGGCCTCAAGAGCGGCGTCTCCTCCACGGAAGGAAGGCAACTCATCGGTTTCTGTCTCAGAAGGCTCAGGGTCCTGAGGCTGGACGACAAGACCCATAGTGACTTCACAAGCAATTTGGGCATCTTCGCTCAATCGGCGGATATGCTGAATACCAAGATGTTCATGCGCAGAGCGAGCGACACTCTGTTCCTGGACCGCGCGAAGGAACTCTTGCACTGTAGTAGTGCGGTCGAGACGAATGCGAACCGGGACAGTGGCGAGAATGGGACCCTCAATGAGCTCAGCACCAGGAAGAGGAATGGTGCGACCCATGAACGTCTCTCCGAACACAACATCGTCACTCATAGAGTATTGCGACGCCAGCAGAGCCCATGCAGCTCGAATGACAGTAGCGATGGTGATGTCGGACTTGGCAGCCTTGTCAAGCTTGATGAAGCGCTCAGTCAGAGAGGTAGGATCGGGGATGTAAGAGCGCGATGGCAGGGTTGGGAATTGGAGTCCTGTAGCGCCAGCAAGTTGAGTCTTCCAGTAGTCCTTAGACGATTCGCGTGAGTCTTCGGCGAGGTAGCGAATGAAGTGTTTGAATTGAGCAGGTCGGGATACGTCTTCGCCCTTGTACGCAGCGCGGGCATGCTCGACGATGAGATCTGTAGACCATCCATCATAAATGGCATGGTGGGCTGTCCAAATAAAGTATCGCTTGTCGAGAGCATGGTCAGTGACGATGGCAAAGCGAGAGAGCGGCGCGCCAGGCGACATGGGCTCTTTCTTGTCTTCCCCGAGGAACTCCTCCAGCGACGACTCAACCTCCTTCCATTGAAGCGATTCATTGACGACAACTTGCATGAAGCCATGCTGCTTGAACTCAACAATGCGAGTGCGAAGGATGGGGCTCTCCTTGTACACGACATCCCAAGCGGACTTGAGCTTGTCAACAGAACTCGAGGCGGGGATATCGGCGATTCGTTGCGCGACATAATTCTCCTTCGATCGCGTGTAGAAAGCCATGTGAATCTCCTGCATAGGCGCACAAGGGTAAATGTCCTCTATCGCACTGTCGTCGCATCCCGATTGCTCAGCAGCCTCAGCGCGCAGGGCATCGCGGTCCATGCTATCCTTCAGTAGAGAGAATTCAGGAATCTGCATATCGACACCCTTGCTCTTATCGCCCTTCTGCATCGACTTTGCCATATCGGCGAGAACAGGATAGTTGAAGATATCAGCGACGGAAAGTGTGTATCCCCAGTCTCGAATGACTGGCACGAGCTTCATCGCAAGAACGGAGTCTCCGCCAGATGTGAAGAAGTTGTGTGTAGTGCTGACCTGTTTCGTCTCAAGTCCAAGAAGGCGACACCATGAGTCGCGCAGGAAGAGCTCAGCCTCGGACTCCGGCTCACGGATCTCGGGGGACTCATTTGCAGCTGCTGAGGCCTGAAGGTTTGCAGAGATCTCAGCACCAAGGGCACGAAGAGATTTTCGATCAGTCTTTCCAGAGACGAGGTAGGGAATCTTAGAGAGGGTTATGTACGTCGCAGGCACCATGTAGACTGGAACGACCTTTGAGAGCCTCTCGTTGAGCGTCTCGAGTGAGTCGCGCAGACGAGGTGGGAAGTCAATCTGCCGAGCATCGCCATCATCCTTAGCTTCGCGATCAGCGATGAACGCTACCAGCATAGACTCCTTGTTCTGGTTTCTTGGTGCGATAATCTCAGCGACGACTTCAGCACCCGCGGGGAGAAGATTCTTGATGTGGTGCTCAATCTCTCCTAGCTCTACACGCTGACCACGAAGCTTGATCTGAGTGTCTTTGCGACCCACGAAGACGAAGCCTTTTTCGCCGTCTGGATCATATCGGACCAAGTCACCTGTCTTGTACAGACGCCCATGGCGACCGGAAATACCACCAGCGCCAGCGAGGAGGAAGTCGGGGTCGTGGATGAAGGCCGCATTTGTCTTCTCGGGATCCCCAAGGTATCCTTGGCCGACAATTGGTCCCTCGACGAGCAATTCGCCGACAGCTCCCACAGGAACAAGCTTGTTGTGATCGTCGGGGTCCACAAGCCAAATACAAGCACCTGTGCCTGGGCCGATACTGACGTACGGCTTGCCCGCTGCGCTGGGGTTGACAGTGCATCCGATCGTGCACTCAGCAGGACCATAACCAACAACAATTCTTGTGTGTTGACCCCAGATCGCAATATCTCCAGCCGAGCAAGACTCGCCACCGATACCAAGACTATTCAGCGATGGAATAATATCGGGATCCAAGATACGTGCGACTGAGGGTGTGATGTTCACCATATTCACTCTCAAGCGGCGGATCGCACCGCTGAGATCATTCACACGGTCCTGATCAGTAGGGATGCAAAGACACCCACCGCGAATAAGCGTGCAAAGAATACTGTCGACACTGACATCGAAAGCATATGATGTAAAATCGAGCGATCGTGAGGTACTTGAGTATCCAATCCCCGTGCTTCGCGCAAGAGCGCTAGCAGTGTATGTTTCGTGCGAGAGCATAACTCCCTTTGGCGTACCCGTACTACCGGAAGTAAAAATGATATATAGTAGAGAATCGGGCGGTACGTCGGGGAGTTTTCGGAGGGGATCTTGAATTGTCTTGGCCAAAGAGTCGAGAGTCGCTGTATCGACAACGACATGCTTCGCGTCGGGCGCGATTTCGGGGCCGTATTTCGCTTGATCTCGGGAAGTGAGAATATGTGTCGCGTTGACTTGTTGAGCCATAACTTGTCGTCGCTGCATGGGTTGACTGGGATCATGGAGCGAGAACGCTGCGCCGGCTTTGATGATGCCCATGACTGCGACGGTCGTCCATCTTGACTTCTCGAAGCACAGAGGTACAATATCGCCAACCTTGACGCCGAGATCAATAAGATGTTGCGCAAGCAGTGTCGATAGTCTGTCAACATCTGCGTATGTGAAGTCGCCGTCCCATGAGCAGATGGCTGGCGCATCGGGACGCCACCTCACTTGCTCAGCGATCAAGGTGTGGATGCACATGGGCACTGGCGGAGGAAGGTCTTTGTTCCAGTTCCATATCACAGACTTGTCGAGCTCGCCCAGCGGTAGGACTGAGCTAATTGTTGCGGTCGCATCGGTGAGTGTTGTGTTGAGAACTTCTACGAGGGCTTGGGCAAAGTGGTTGGCGAGGAACTCTGCGCCGAGAGGCTCGCGCCATGTCGGTCGGAGCCATAGAACGTCGTCTTCTAGTGTCGCTTCAATTTGAACGTTTCCCTGTGTCGCGCAACCCGTTAGTTGGTGTAGATGAGAGGTGAGGCTCATGCGCTTACCCAGTTCACTGACAACTCGCCCTCATCAGTCACGTTAGTGACGACCTCGCCTGTCGCAGCCTCATCATTGAAGAAGAACTTGTATCCTTTAGGCTCAAAAGGCTGTTCTGACTGTAATTCTTGCTGTAGGTAGCTTCGGAACACCTTCAGCTCCGATGCGACAGAATCACTGCCATCCCATTGCAGTTTCGATGTGTTGAGGGTGAACGTGCGACACGTCGAGGAACCAATTTTGCTCAGACCCCACGAGAATTCAACATGGTTCCCGTGGCTATGACGATACAGAAGAAGCGTCCATGCTAATAGTAGGATCTCAAGCTCATAGCTATCTTGGTCTTGTTGTTTGCGAAGAACGGGTACGTCATATCGCACACCCTTCGCCCGCGGCTGCGCCGACGACTGAACATCTCCCATGATGGATGGGCTGTTTTGTGTTTATCTGTTTTAATGTTGTATTTGGTGGGCTGGAAGAAGATCCCACTGGAGACGATGGGAATACAGACAGATGCAGTTTGCAACGACGAGAAACTCTACATGAACGCCTCCACTATTTTATTGCAGAATTGCCAGCCCAAACAGCAGGAACACCATTACGTATTGAACAGAGGTTTTCCATCCGTCTTGAGCATATCGTATACAAGCTGTGTGGGGGGTTAGACGGGGACCTTTGAAGCTTTACTCACTCAGGGTCCCGAGCTTCCCATCATGGGCGACTTCGGAGGGTGTCCGTCTTGGGGAGTCGTCTGCTCATCGGTCGTCCATTGCTGATCTCGGCACGCTAATCCGTACATGAATCGACGTGAAGAGGATGAAAGGCCCCACGCTCGATGGACCCCTTGGATACATCCTAGCTTCCCGTGTGAAAAGTTGCGGAACTAGCGCGGGCAAAGAAGCAAGAAGAAGGGAGCGGGAGATGCGTGGCTTCGGTGAGAGGTTGCTCTGCCAAGGCGGTTGTGGATGAGGCTGCTTCTTTAAGCAGGGGAAAGATACGTTCGCATGAACTCATGCAGTAGAGAGCGATGCGGTAGCCAGAGCTATGGTAAAGGATTCATCCGCGTAGTATTGCATGTAGCAAATGGTTCGATGGAGGTGAACAGAACTGGCCCTGGCTGAAGTGGTCGAGTTGTAGGCCACTCCACCGCGCCATGTAACAGCGTTGCAACCCAAGGGAAAACAGGGTTTCTCTTCATCCCGTTACTATACGGAGAGTAGTAATAATCGACATGTCGGGCGGGGACGTAGTGGATGAAGTGATGACCCCCATGAAGCCAAGCCGAGGCGACATTTTTTTCTCTTCGTGTGGTGGGGTGATTGATAAGTTCATTATCTGATCAGATTGACAAGGATCAGTGAATTCTCCACACGAGCTTGCCATGGCGTCACACCACAAGCCACTGAACAATTAGGAGCCGTCTGTAAGGTACTTGTCCGCGTCTGAAACCGCCGTGGCTAGCTCTAATGTGAATTAAGTATGTCGGACTCTATACTAAACAAGAAAGAATACAGAGGGAAAATGCCTCATAAATGCACCGTCATGCATCATAGCTTGCTATCCACCCATCTCGGAGCCCTCTTCTCCACAAAGGCCTGCACGCCTTCGTGGAAATTGTGCCCATCAGCCATGATCTTGTCCCACGTCTGACGGTGCACCCGGACTGCATTCTCAGCACTCCCATACTCCCAGCCCGCAAGGATACCCGCGCGAGACACAATAGCACTGTCGGGGCTATTCTTGATAATGAGCGCAGCGTACTCCAGCGCCTTTTGCACCACTGGCCGCTCCAGCACATCGCTGTCTGCTGGGGCATCTTCGGTGATTGCGTTGAGAAAGCCAAATTCGCGGGCCTCTGCAGCGCTGATGCTCCGCCCTGTGAGAGCCATTTCAGTGGCGCGCGGGCGACCAATTGTTCTTGCTAGTCTTGGTAGAGAACCTGCATTAGCAACGACACCAATCTTAGCCTCGGGAAGAGCAAAGGTAGCGCTCTTCGCAGCGACAATGAGGTCCAGATTGGCGATGATCTCGAAACCGCCTCCCATCGCCAGACCGTTTACGGCGGCGATGATGGGTTTCTTTCCGCTCCTACGCGAAAGGCCGCCAAATCCCGTCGTGGGCGGGTCCATGGGTCTCTTCTCGGGAATTCCGTCTCTCTTGCGCTGATTGATCTGGTTCCATTCTTTGAGGTCCATGCCAGCGCAGAATGCACGCCCAGCGCCTGTGACAATGGCGCAGCGCAATGAGGGCTCGTCGTCGTACCACTCCCAGAGAGCTTCGAGCTCATATTCTGCGTCGCTGGTCATTGCATTGAGGGCTTTGGGTCGATTGAAGACCACGAGCATAACGTGTTGTGCTGGGAATGACACGAGGCCATAGCTTTGGGCTGGTGGTTGGCGATTGAACGAGTGTTGCGCCATGGTGATCGATTTGCTGAAGAATTGTGGATGGTGTAGTCTATGTTTCGGTGAGTATGCGTTTATGTGCTGCACTCGGTGATAAAAACAGGCCGGCAGGGTTTATCTGATGAAGCCGAGGAGGATGCTCAATGGCCAGTACCTCTTGATGATTCTGTTCCGATCAGATAAAAAGATGGTGCAATGTGACCCAAGCCGGCGTTAGAGTTCCAGAATGGTTCAGTTGAAAAGATCCCTGTCCCTCGATCTCCGGCACGCCCACGCCCCTCCAGCGCATGGCATGGCACCTGATCGCTTTGGCGTCGAGCTACGGAATGAACCGTTTGAGAATCTAATCAATCACATCTGATAATCCAGGGCCAAGATGCATCACATGCTGCATTCTAGCGATTTCTTCTTCATGATCGTGCATGATGCTAGCGTAGCACCGAGATCGGATGCTGAAGCAGAATTTTCATGGGAGCTATGACAGTTCCAAGAGCCTGGGGATGATCACTGCCTGCTTTGACGTGAAGGAAGCCGCCCAGGCTCAAGAATTCCAGCAGAGCTTCATTAAGTGCGCCTCCAAAGACTCGCAACAGAATACTTACAATGGCTGAAAACACCATGTAAGCATGGATTTTAATGCCTTGGCAACGGTTTGTTGGCTAACAAACATGTCCCGGTGCTATCGGTAGTTGAGCAAGCAAGCAAGCAAGCCACTGTTTCCCTCCGAACCGAGACCGCGTCTTTCTCGCCTCGAAAAGAATGACATCGAGTTAACGCACAATTCAGTGGCCCCGCGATTGGGCATGAACAATGAGCGATACATGCATCGAGGCCCTAGATCAAATTCTGAATCTGCGGCTGAAAACACGAGCGGGAGCGTGTTGCGTTGCGAAAGCTGAAGGCACGCTGGCCAAGCAGGCGATTATGCGATCGCAACAAGCCCAGCGAAGCACAGTGTATGGGCTACTTTTTGCTTTACACCGTGAATTTTGTTTTCAAGATGGCGTTTGCTTCAATACTTTCCATTCATCTATGTTGCGCGTGCTTGCGCAACGGTCCAATTGATCGTGGGGACCGGCGGGTGACGACCTGCATTTGTGGTGTGGTCGGCGGAAGCGCTGAAAGAAGCCGCTGTTTGCGCAATCGAGTGATGCGAGCAAATTACTTCTTTCCGATTGCTTCCAAAGGCTCAAAATTTAAGTTACTTCTACATTTGTTCGGTGGCGATTGCGCATATAGCAGCAGTGGAAACTCGTGTGTATTCGATCAAATGGCATTGACATCGCTCGACTGTACAAAACTAGTAATTCTCACATCATTTCCAACTATGCACTCAAATTCAAACCCAACGAGTCGATGCATGGGTTTAATTGTAACATCTTGTGTTCGCCATCTGCATCGCCAGACTCGTACCCTAAGCCTCGCAGCGAATGCATGCTTTAGTTAGCTTCAAGCCATCTGTCGCTGGGTGCTCGCGATTTGCAGGACATACCAATCTAATCTAATCTGATTGATGGCAAACAGTGATTGACTAGGTAGAGCTCGGCAAGCCGTGTTTCGTAGTGGTGAACGCGAAAGTCGGTGGCGTGGATGTCATCCCGGGACAACCAAGAACGGGCCAAGCTTGCATGCACCCTCCATTATCACGGCTATCGTGACGTCGGAGGCAATTCGAAGCTGATCAAAAGAATTAACTCTGATACTTGAGGAATGAGAAGAACTTAATGCAAGTTAGTCGATACGTCCTGTAGGGTAGTGCTTGTAAGCAGCTCAATACTTGATGAGCTTCGCCAACACAGACAAAATTCCTCTCTGGGTCAGCGAGCAAAAAACTCAGAACTCCACAACAGCTTCTTCTCTAAATCTCCGCGCCTTAAATTAGCGCACATCCCATCCAATTAGCGTCTACTTAGTGGCATGATCCCACTGCAAAGCTCGCAGGGACCGCGGATAATTGGCACAGACCGGATACAATACGACACCTCATCCCCGACCAAGCTTCCAAGCTTTACAAGACGGACTCCCCTAGTCTGCCCTGCCCTGCTTCCCTCGGCTTGTCCACTTCACGGTAGGTATCGGGATATTCGCCGTCTCGAGCAAAGATGGAATACATCTTATCTAATCTGATTGGGCCAAGACCCTTCAACACCGAGATCGGGGTATAAATAAAATCTGGAGAGAAAAAAGAACAAGTTCAGTCGGTCAGTCAGTCAGTCAGTCAGTAGTCACAAGCCATCAACCAACAATCATGTCTTCAGAACCATTCCAGCAAAAGTCGCCAATCAAGATCAGGCTCCCTCTGCCTTATCTGTCCACCTACTACCTCGAGCGCACTGCTGAGGGTAAGCAGTCCTATCGTCTGCGCAAGGACGACTCCGTCACAGAGGGCAAGCCGTTCCCCAAGGTTCTCCATGCAGATGATCTAGTTTTCTCCAAGATTCCCGCTGTGGAATCTGATAAGATCCCTGATTCTGATAACCGCGAGTATGCTCGTGCCAGAAGAAGTCCTGTCTGGTCCTTGAGCTGGGAGCAGCAGACTCCTACTCTTGCGCAGACCTGGATGTTCCTCTACACTTTCTTCACATATCACTTCGATGTAGAGCAATTCCGTCTTCGCCTTGAGGGCGCTGGCGCTGAGGATCTGGCCAAGGAGCTCGTTCTCTCCATGGTTGCCATCAACATGCCTCCTCCTCCAAAGGGTGTTGAGCCCGCGCTCAGCACTGGAGTTGAGGTTCTTGTTCTTCGCAGCGCGTTCTGGCAGGGATGTGCCTCTCCATTAGGCCAACAGCCCATCTGGCTTCCTACCTGGAACTCCGCCAACGTGGTGCCTCATCTGGAGTACGTGATGACGCCCACCTCCGAGTCCACTCTCCTGCGTCACCCGCGCCGAACACCCAAGCCTGCTGCCGGTAGTTACATCTACAGCCGGTACATCCCATCTATTGACGAGCACTTCAACCTCGTCGCTCTTGACTACGAAAACCCCGAACACCTAGGTCTCTTCAACACATGGCAGAACGACCCTCGTGTCGCTGCTGGATGGATGGAGACAGGCACTCTTGACGAGCACCGCACATATCTCAAGAACATCCACGATGACCCTCATCAGTTCGCTGTTCTGGGTTACTTCAACGACACACCTTTCGCCTACTTTGAGCTGTACTGGGCCAAGGAGGACAAGATGGGTCAACACTACGCCTGCCTTGACTTCGATCGCGGCCGACACTCGCTCGTCGGCAACGACAAGTTCCGCGGACAGTATCGCGTTATGGCATGGTGGCCCAGTGTGATGCACTACGAGTTCCTCGATGACCACCGCACTGAGAACGTTGTTGGCGAGCCTCGTCTCTCCAGCGAGAACGTTCTCAAGTATGAGATGATCTTCGGTCTTCACCAGGACAAGTGGATGGACCTGCCTCACAAGCGATCCAACCTCGTCAAGATCTCTCGTGAGCGCTTCTTCCAGATCTGTCCCTTCAACCAGGGCAAGCCTCGTGTCGCTGGCACGACCTTTGGCTTTGAGCCCAAGCTGTAAATGAATGGGAAAATGTCTTCAAAAGTTGTTGGATTGGAAATTTGATGGCCATTGGATAGTAAAATAATGCTAGCGACTTGTTTGTTATCAATCAATTTTTATTATCGCTATTGTATGTTCTTACAACCTCTTGGCTGTGACGTTTCGGCATGAGGGAAGCGGTTCACAATTGGCAATTCGCGCTCCAACGGGAATAACTCTGCCAAGATAATGAATGGCCAAGCGGTGATCCGATCTTACCGATCAGAAATCCTCTGACACGTTGCCAAGGCGCAACGGCATTGCCGATCCTGTTGATCAGCTTCAATTACATGCAGAGGTTGCTATTGAAGATCAACGTGCTGCAGCGAGGTGTATTGTACTTTGCCGCTTCTATCAACCGTAAACTCTGGATATAGGAAGCCCATTGCACGGTAATAAAGTCAACCGGCGATACAGCTAGAATGGGTTTCGGAACTTTGGTCGGCTGTTGTTTACCTCCGGACATGTCATGAATTACCCTCTCGTGACACGGAGCTAGCGTGGGGGACCATTTTCTTCGTTACGGCTCCCGTCTTTTTTACGCAAATGAGCTCCGAAAACTGGACGAAATTGCGCCGGTTGCAGCCGTCATTTAAGCTTGTTTAAGCGGCAGATAAACTGCGTCGAGGCTTGCAGCAACAAGATCGCGCGTGCCTCGCCCAAACTTTCTTTTCTCACCAAAGCACAAATAGTTGGCCGAGCAAAAGTAGCTTCAGGGGTCCGGTCTCACGACCTTCAGTGGAGTGACTCTTCTCCTATAACCCGCGGCTCAAGCGGTTGAGGCACCCGACCCCTGGAGGACTTGACCCCTTGTGGCGTTTGGTCCGCTGGCTGTGAGGCCAGAATCATGCCTCGTTATGCAGTCTTGGCCATAAATGGGCATGGTCTGCAGGGCTACTGATGATGAGCAATGGAGCTCCATTTGCCAAGAGGAAGTTATTGTTGATTGCCAAGAGAGAAATATGGGCTTCTACGGCGAGCTTCCGATGCGTTTTTAGTTTGCCAAGCGCAGAACGTCGACAGCTGATGCAGGGTTTTTTTTTTTAAACGACATCTTGTTGGAGTGTTCCGACGCGTTGGTTGAACATGACAAAAGACGCCTGATGAGAATCCTTGTATCGTGGTGCCAAGATCACGAAGTTGGTTGGCTCTAGGTAATACAAACCACGCCAGAGGCAAAAGCTGAAGAGAGTATTGAGATGCGAAATGGGGAGGCTCCGCTGCAAAAGCGGAGGTTACAGTGAGGCCTCAGTTACTCTCAGCGAACCCTGTCTTACACGTCCTGTACAAAGCGATGCTTTAAAATGCACCAAGATCGAATCGAGATCCCACAATACGATGAATCCAACACGGATCAAACCCTACAGAAGCAATTCCACTGACGAAGCACAAACATTTGATTCGATCTAATCGATCAATCAGATTAGATAATGGAAATCTCTGCTTGACGCCGTCCGAATTGAACCCCCCACCTACAAACCCGGTAACTCGTGCGTTCGAGGCCTGTGCTAACGACAAAGTGGCTGCAGCCGCTGGATCCCTCGCGTTCCGAGAATCTCCAGTCTGACACTTTCTCTCTGCTTGTTGGTTCCCAATTCCCAGTCGTCCTAAACGAGCCCGATCTCGGTGGGTTTGGCCACCTGAGAGACCTGATCTTATCTGATGGAAAGTGGATTGCGTCCAATATCCTTCACAGTCTACGTAGTCTAGCCCGAAGCACCCTTGCTCCTAGACAACTGCTTTAAAAATTTCCCTGTCAATTTAAACTTATAACCGTCTACTCTTCCCTCCCATGATCTGCTGAGCCTATCTTTCTTCCTTGTCTTCTCAAAGCTTAAGCTTAAATTTTATTCTCTTCAAGACAAGATCACCATGGGAGCTCTCGACAAGTTCCTTGGGCGCAAGGGCAATGAGGGCGATGCTGCTGAGGCACCCGTCACTGTCACTGCTGCCATGAACGAAAAGGACCAGGAGGCTGGCAAATACCCCGATGAGACTGGTAGCGCCAGCGATGCCGTTACTGAGAACGCGCAGCATGGTGTCAAGGCCGTCGAGGCTACGACTCTGGCCTGGAGCAAGAAGGCTCTTGCTAGTGTCTTCGTTTTGTATGATTTCGTCTTGTCGCAATTGAAGTCGCGAACTAACGATGTTGCAGTATGTGGTTGATCTACCTTACCAATGGTTTCCAGAGCCAGATCAATTACACTCTTGTTCCCTACGCCAGCAGTGAATGGGAGTCTCACTCTCTCATTCCCGTCATTGGCATTGTCGCCAACTGCATGACTGCTGCTGTCTACATTCCCCTGTCCAAGATCCTCGATATCTGGGGTCGTGCTGAAGGTTTCCTTCTCATGGTCATTTTTGCTACCATTGGTATGGCCATGATGGCTGCTAGTCGCAACCTCGCCACCTACTGTGCCGCTACCGTAAGTCATCCTCGGTCTCTTACAACAGCAGACATTTACTAATTGCCCTGAAGGTCTTCTGGCAGGTTGGCTGGTCCGGTCTCACCTACAGCATTGACGTTATCACGGCCGATTCCACACAACTCAAGAATCGAGGTCTTGCATACGCTTTCACCTCTTCTCCATACATGATCACTGCCTTCGCTGGTCCCAAGTCCGCCGAGGCCTTTCTCCGAAACGATGATCAGTGGCGATGGGGCTTTGGAACATTCTCCATTGTCCTTCCCGTTGTCGCCATCCCCATGTACATCCTCCTAAGGTACAACCTTCAGAAGGCCAAGAAGCAGGGTATTCTCGTCAGTGAGTCTAGCGGCCGATCTTTCCTGGAGAACATCAAGTGGGGACTCATTGAGTTCGATGCTGCCGGTGCTTTCTTGTTCGCTGCTGGCCTTGTCATCTTCCTTCTCCCCTTCTCCATCGCTAGCACCGCCCCTAAGGGTTGGGACACCCCCTACATCATTGCGATGATCATTTTGGGTGTCGTTCTTTTGGGCATCTTTGGTGCTTACGAGCGCTTCGTTGCCCCTAAGCCATTCCTTCGCTTCGAGCTCCTTACTAGCCGCACCGTTATCGGTGTCTGCCTTCTGGACTTCATCTACATGATCGCCTATTACTGCTGGAACAGCTACTTCACCTCGTTCCTCCAGGTGGTTAACAACCTTTCTCCCTCCACAGCTGGTTATGTCAACAACACTTTTGAGATCGTCTCTGGAGTCCTCCTCTTTATTGTCGGCTATGCCATGCACAAGACCGGACGCTTCAAGTGGATTCTGTGCGTCGGTATTCCTCTGTACATGTTTTCCCAAGGCCTTATGATCTACTTCCGTCGCCCTGGTCAATCCATTGGCTACCTTATTATGTGTGAAGTTTTCATCTCAATCGCTGGCGCTACCTTTATTCTTTGCATGCAAGTCGGTGTCCTCGCTGCCGTCGAGCATCAGTATGTTGCTACTGCTTTGGCTACTCTTAGCGTCACTGGCAACATCGGAGCTGCTGTCGGTAGCACCATCTCTGCCACTATCTGGACCAACACCTTCTATAAGAAGCTCGCCGATTATCTTCCTGAGTCTGCTCAGGCTGATCTAGACACCATTTACGAGTCCCTCGACTCTCAGCTCCTCTATGAGATGGGCAGCCCTGAGCGCCTTGCGATCCAGAAGGCTTACGGTTATGGCCAGGCTCGCATGCTTGCTGCCGGAACTGGCATCATGGCTGTCGCTCTTATCTCGCTGTTCTTGATCAAGAACTACGATCTCAGGAAGATCAAGCAGACCAAGGGTACTGTCTTCTAAGAGACTGATTATCTTGCATGATATGGCCAGATTGATCTGAAACAAAATTATGGTGGAAGAGTAATGTTATATGATGTTATATACCTAGTAACTAACAGACATTTGTAATAAATGATGATGGCATTATGGCCTCAACAGAATGGCAGTGTTTGCCATATTATTTATCTTTGAAGTTCCAGTAACACGTGAAAATTGGTTGCAATCTTGTATCGATTGGTGACTGGTCGTCGAGTGGCCGCCTGAATGGTATCCAATCCATGACATGAAGCAAGGTGAGGCATGCTTTGGATGCCAGCGTATTGTTGACGAACTAGACGACAATTAAATGATCTTCAATTTTCAATACCGGAGCATTTGCAACTTCTGAAGCATGACCTTCTACTGTCTCGTGATCTCCGACAGACCGGTCGCGATTGAAGTGTTCATCCAGTAGACCTGTACGCACGCCCGCCCAATCAACAGCGTTAGTTGTGAAGAGTTTGTACGATTTGCGCACTTGCATGCGCCAACTCCAATTCAAATCTATCAATTCTACCGTCAATAATATTAGATCTTGCCGAGAATGAACTGCATGAGTCCCTGCTGAAGACCCGTCACCGCAACACTTCCGTGATCCTCGCCCTCAAACTCACGCGTCCAAATCTTCTTGACACTCGGGCAATCCTTGAGTCGCGACACCAAAGCCGTTGCGCTTGGTTTCATCTTATCGTCCTCCGCACAGTTCTGTCTCTTGTACCACTTCTCGTCATCATCGTCAGGATCCCTCACCAACTCTGATTTGCCGGTGCCCCATGTGAGAGCCAGCGAAAATGGAGGATCAACGGGCTTGTCGCGTGCAAGGAAAGCAGTCTCACGTTCGCGGATTAAAAAGTCCTTGTTCCACCAAATGACAGGACTGGCAGCGATATAAGTGTTGAAGAGCTCTGGTTGAGTGAACATTGTGTTGAGGGTGAAGATGCCGCCATATGAATGACCAAAGAGCGCCTTGCGACCGGTGTGAAGATTGGCCTTGGGGAAGAGCTTGTCTTCAACGTAAGGCATCACATCGGCTTTAATCCAATCGAGAAATTCATTGGCTTCACCAAATGAGATGTCTGTACGAGGCTTGCCGTATCTGTCGAGCGGCATGTCGTACTCGTCGGCTGGTGGTGTAAGATCTGGGCCCCGACGGAAGTCATAGACATATTTACTGGGTGGGTATCCAATGCCCACCACGACAGTTCTTGTGCTGTTCAAGTACTCCAACCGACGGGAAACATCAACAGCTGTGAAGAAATAGGCATTGCCATCAACAAGATAGCTGTGCGGTGATTAGCTACGGTCTTTTTGGGGGTAAGGTAAAACACTACTCACACCAGATTGACCACTTCATTCTCAGAGGCAACGCGATCTTCACCCCAGCAGAGAGGCCATGCTACTTGCACAAGGTAATCTCCTCTCTTTGTCTTGGCAAGCCACTCAAGAGTATTAGGGACACGAGCATGTCCATGGCTATGATCGGCAGTCATTGTTTTGTTGTGAATGTGAATAAGACTTCTTGGTGTTGGTAGCGACAATAGTGGGCGGGCGCGCGTGAGACAACGCAGCATGACATGCAGCGACAGCAGACTAAGGTGAGACGAGTCAGTGACTGGACTGGACTGGACTGGACATAGATCTGATAAACAGAGAAAAAGATCTGATAAAAACCGCGCATTTTCTTATGGGTCCTTTATGGCGTCAGTGCGACAGCGGTATCGGATCAGGGCTTCGGGCGGTTATGCTCGGCAGAACCCACTGACAATTTACCATTTGACACGAAGTAATGCAACGGTATCGGCATCCAGATGACAGTTCTTGTACTGCTGATATTGCCATGGCGTGATGCGCATGGTAGCGTGGATGCCCCGACGTTGTCAATCATCTGCCAAGCTGACGAGAGACGCGCGCCAGCTCGCTGACCAAAGCACGCTGCTTCTCAGCGGCACGGTAAACATCTAGAGATAGTTAATGGTACCAGAGATAGAAGTAGCCTATTCAGTTGTCCATAGAGATGCCAAGTTAGAAGTTTGGCAGTACAGCATCGCTCTGGTGGGCAATGCCTCTAAGGTCATGCACGGCGATGCCCTCGTGTGTCGCTTCAACACTCACGCCTAGACTTTGTGACAGCTGGTCGGTCGCACATCAAGCATTCGACAAGGGAATATCCATACGTTCTTAGTATAGCAGAACAAGAGAGCCAAGGCGCAGGGATGAGTTGCTAACTTGAGTCCTGGCTGAGCTAGAAACATGGCTTCGAGATGCGACGCGATTCGTAGTCTAATGACTTGATCAATTGATCGATGATGAACCATGATTCTTGATAGAGGGCGGAGATCTTTTATCCTCAAATGTGTTGTTGAATCTCGAGTCTGCTTCGGAGTTCTCTCCTGTCGCATCAAGATGTCTCTTCGTTGGGCTGGAGATGGAACCTACAAGCCGAAAGCCAAAGAAAGCCGCCTTCGAGTCAATCAACCGGAACTGTCTAAGCCTCATGGTCGGAGAATATTGAAACCTCTTGGTCAGCAGGGCTTACTGTAGCCCTATGAAACGGACCCGTAGGATCATCCCAGGACTGGTGCTACCCGCCACCGATGCCCCTTGGCACCTTTGATGGGACTGCATGCACTCATATGCAAGATTGAGGGACCCGGTATGGGAAGTGATCTTCTTGGAGATGTGATGGTCCCACCGATGGGTATAGACGGTAGCAGTGTGATGTATCGAAGCTGCTCGATACCCTGACTAGGCTGCGTCTCCCGAGCAGTTTCATTGCCATTCTCACAGGTATTATTCGAAATGGAGATCCCATGGACTTCATTAAATGGTACTGGAGACGACAACCTCCCTCACCCCGCTTGACAATGCCGTATAATGCATACCGATGAATCGTAGGTGCACTTGCAAGCCCAGATTCGCCACGTCGGAGCCCAGGAAGATCAAGGGCCCCTTCGGTAATCATCGACAGAACCTCTCAAAGCAACTCTGATAAGGTATCAATGTATGCGGTCTGCACTCATCAACTGCAGGGGATTCACATCGGTCGATAACCCATTGGAGTGCTAGTATTCCGACGTTCATAAGACATTCGCTCCCTTACAAAAATGAAGCCCGTGAGTTTTTAGTATACCGTATTCTTCATCGGGTAATATATAGATCGAAGATACGAAGTCGTGTAAAGCGAAGGGAAACTGGCGTACTGATAAAACAGGATGAAGCTCAATCTGCCAGACCTCTGGCAGACGTGTCGAAATGCAGCGACACAGCCAGAACAAGACTTAAGAACTAAGTCAAGTCAGCAAAACTAACGTAGAAGCTGTACGCAGACTTCGACTCAGTAATTCGCTGTGTCGCGCTTTTGAGTGCGGTGACTCAGCTCCTGGTGACTTGTCTAGCGGTCATGCTTTGGCATTCATTCTGTGATGGTTGCCAGAATGTACAGTATTTGCCTATGACCTTGCAAACAACTACAACAGGCTGGCTCGATTCTCCAATCAATGAATGGCATACGAAACGAGTTATTCACTACGCATGCAACACTTAGTTGACGATCAGGTCTGGGTTGGTCGTGAAGAGATGGATTTACTGAGGGTCATGTTGATGATTGTGGTAAGATTCCCCAACTAAAAACCCTTGGTGAGATGGCCGAGTTGGTTATGGCGCCAGGTTAAGGTCAACCTTAACACCAATTTCCTGGTGGAGCAATCCTCCTGGGTTCGAGTCCCAGTCTCATCAGTTTCTTTTGCTGTTCGCAGTGAATGGCTTTCCTTTTGCTAGTCAAATGAGGCGATTGATTCGGGTTGTGCGATGTTGGCGGCATGAGCAAACTTTGTCGCCTGGGGAACACAGCGACAGTTACAGGGCTCTTTTAGTGACCGTTAACCACTGAAGGCCCTGTAAGTTACGCGCAGCAGTTAGGTCGTTCATCGTTTTTGCGACGTCATCATGATCATTGACATGTACCGCACCGTGAATAGCTGAAGACAGTGACTTGTCCGATATCAATACCTAGTCACATGCGCATTTGAACCAAAATTGTTGAGTCAATCATGTTTGTTGGAAGAAACAGACTCATTTTAGAGTCATCAAGATGGTCTATCTGAGAAGCTGTCCTGAGACAATGGTTTAAAATTTCTACATATTAATGAGATCTTGATCAATTCCGCCTCCCTGGCATTTCCACTTCTGTTTTACCACCATCCTTCTACAAGCGACGGTGGTGGCGGCGCTGTCGCATAGACCTCTTACACTTGGGAAGGCTTTTGGTAGCGACGGGAGTGCTAATGGGTGTAGTAGGAACGGGGACAGTGCCGTTGCTGGGAACAACAGGGCTGGCAGCACCGTTTCCGCCGCCGAGGATCTTGGAAGCGGCATGCTCAGCAGCGACCATGATGATGGCCTGGGTGTTACCGGTAGGAAGATCAGGGTGAATGGAACCGTCAACGACGAACAGGTTCTCAGTACCCCAAACCTTGGTGTCAGTATCGACAACGCTAGTACCATCGTTCTCGGTGCCCATGATAGCAGAGCCGACAAAGTGAGAACCGCTGACGTACTCGGCCATGAGGCTCTCGGCGGTAGCGTTGCTGGCGATGCTGAGGGTGCTGTTGGGCTTGGAGGCAAAGCTGATGAGCTTGTTCATGAAGCTCTTGACAGCTTCCTTGTCGCCTGCAGTCTTGAGGTAAGGCTCTCCGACAAGCTTGGTAGCACCAGAGCTGGTGACGGTAAGAGAACCGCTGGAGGTAGCACCGTGGGTGAGGTAGACCTTAACCTTGACAGTATCGTCACCAGCGGCGGCGCAAGTACCCTGGAAGTATCGCTCAACACCATCGGAGCCCTTGACAGTGTCCCAGAAGATGAAGCGCTGGCCAGACTGAGCAAGAAGACCGTCGCCCTGGGCGAAAAGATCAATATTGGTCTGGCTAGGCTCGGTGAAGTCGGTCTCGGTCAGAGCGGACATGGGCTGCTTGGTCTTCATCTTAATGGTGAAGATAGGGTGGTCCTTGAGGTTCTCTCCGACGGGGAGGTCGAGCCACTGATCCTTGGCAGGCATGGTGAGGCGCTGGCTTCCGCTGGCAACGGCCTCAATTTGCTCAGAAGGACCAATACCAGAGTTGACGAGAAGGCGGGGAGTGGCGAGAGAACCGGCGGCAAGGACGACGGCGCCGTTGGTCTTAAGGTTGATGATCTGGCGCGTTGAAGGACCGGACTGGACCTCAATACCGATGACGGCCTTACCCTCACGAATGACGCGGAGGACCTTGGTGTTGAGCTGGAGTTTGAAGTTGTTATTGGCCTGAGCAAGAGGGAGGTAGTCACGAACAGGACCGGCGCGGAGACCGTCGTTGACCATCAGAGGAGGGTGAGTGAAGACAGACTTCTTCTTGCTAGGCTCCTCGATGGCATCGACCTCTGTGAAGCCGTTGCTAGAGAAGAACTTGGAGAGGACGTTCCAAGCGCCCTGGTCAACTCGCTTACCGTCCTTGGTAGGGCTGGTGGTACCGGGAGTACGCTCGTAGAGCTTGTTGGCGGAGCTCTCAACATCCTGCCACTTCCAGCCAGTAGGCCACTTGTCGTCAAAGTCAGCAGGCTGAGGTCGTACAAACATCATGGCGTTGATGACACTTGAGCCACCGAGAATGCAACCAGCCATGCTGGCGGTGTCAGTGCAGTAGGCAGAGGTGTCCTTGGCGGTAGTGAGGTAATAGGCCATGGAAGGAACATCGTACTGGGTGACAGTGTCGTTCCAGTCCATGGTAGAGCGGCCACCAGACTCGTAGAAAGAAGCCTTGCCCTGCTCAAGTACAAGAACAGACTTCTTAGACTCGACGAGACGCTCAGCGACAATGAGACCGGCAGTACCGCCACCAACAACGATGTAGTCGTAGGTAGCGTTGGAGACAATAGTAGTGAAGTTACCAGGGTTGAAACCAGTGCTGCCTCCGGGGCTAGTACCAGGGGTAGTGGCATCGGAAGCAAGCTTAGCCCAGGTCTCAAAGTCGGCGGACTGGGCAGCGGCAGTGTCAAGAGAGTAACCACCGAAGCCAGCGCCGTGGTAGTTGAGAGCACCAGCAGAGTCGGTGGGGTCATCGAGGGCAATGGTGCTCATAGCGAAGCTGAGAACAGCGTTGGTATCAGCAGCTTTGAAGGTGGTACCATCGGTCTTGATGCAGCCCTCGCAAAGGAAAGTGAAGGTGAAGGAGTCAGTGCCGACCTTGGTGCCCTTCTCGATAGGCTTGATTGAGATAGTGCCGTCTTCGAGAACGGCAGGGTTGGTGTATCCATCAGCCTGGCGAACTGAAGTAATAACCTTGCCGTCGTTGGGCCAAGCAACGACGAGGAGCTTCTTGGTCATGGTAGATCCCATACCAACTGATCCATAACCCTCGGAGATGGGAACGGTCATCTGACCGATGAAGTCGGTGCTGGGGTTCTTGGGCAGAGCAATACCGAAGGAGAACTTGCTGCTCTTGTCGGTGTACTGCTGGAAGGTAATCCCCGTATCGGCATCCTTGTACTCGACAGATTCGGCCGAGACAGCCTGGTACATCAGCGCCGCTGATGAAAGGAGTGTTGAGAAACGCATGTTGGCGGTGTTTCAATAGCGAAGACTATATATAGAAGGATCGTCGGGAAAGAATGTATGAATAGTAAAGTAAAGCTACAAACAAAGAAACGAATGGACAATGTTGGCAGCCAGTGCCTGTAAAGAACGAAGAAAATACGAAAAAGAAAGATAGACCAAACAAGATGGTATGATCCAGGCCATGTCCAAGGTGAGATCTCAGTTCATTATATATAAATCTCCCATCAAGTGCCGGCACCGGGTACGGAGATTCGCTTCCGAATGCTCGGGACAGGTTTTGCAAACAAGAGAGACAACATTGGTGGCTTTATTGTTGCACGGGCAATATTCGCTTTCATTGTGGATGAGGGTAGGTATTGCATTCGCCGAGTGTGGAGTTCGGCGAAGTCAGCATCAGGTGAGGTTATGCTGAACTGTTTGAGATATCCCAAGACCTCGAAGTTGTGATGCTTCTTGTCCTTTCTGTTATTGGCTGTGGATCTGGTTTCAGGTCGCGGGACAGATCCCCTAACAAGGTAAACAGAGCCACGGTGGGCCCGAGTCTATATATTTGAAACGGCTTTTATCGTCCAAGCTTGTGAGAAACGGTTTCATTTCAGTAGTTTTTAGCCTTAAATTTTGCTTAATTTGACTAGAATCGACTCGTCAATTGGTGCAGCTGAACATAATCTGCATGGGTAGAGTGTAGATGACTCGTCACGAAACGGGTAGCGAAACGACTCTGCCTCATTTAGACAACAACAGATAACACTATGCAAGGGTTTAAATCTCCACCTGTCAAGCCTTACAATTCTTCCACTGCCCACTTCCCGTTCTCTTAAACTCTTATCCAGACTATTCCTTCATTACCTTATGTCTTGGGTTCGCTCTTCACCAGCAGCAATCCATTCCCTAGCCTTGGCCTCATCTCGTGGCTTGAAACCAACCTTAAAAGGCTTCGGGTCCGTTGTCAGCGAAGTTGGGTTGGCGTTGCACTCGATGCAGTCCATGACGGGAAAGTCCTTCTTGTCCTTGGGAGGGAGAATCTCGAAAGCGGTGATGAGGCGGATGAAAGCTGTGTAAAGCTCGCGGTTTGCAAGATGAGAGCCCGCGCACATTCGTGATCCAGCACCATAGGCGTAGTGAGGCGTGCCAACCTCCTTGTCGTCGATATATCGCTCAGGGTTAAACTCATAAGGATTCGCGAATCGTGATTCATCATAGTCTGCGGCGTAGGCGTTCTAAATCTCCGATCAGCTGCATGTTCCATCACCATATGCACAGGGCTGTCTCACCATGAAGAACTTGGTTCCTGCAGGGATCACGGTACCCTGGTAGGGGATATCCTTGATGCTTTCCCGAGGCAGGCAGATAGGGATAACCGTCCAGAATCGCAGTATCTCCTTGACGAGGGCTGTGACGTAGGGCACCTTCTCTTCCACGAGGCATCGCTCCCAGGCTTCGCCATTGGGGTACACTTTGTAGATCTCCTTGAGGGCCTTGGCTTGAATCTTCTGACCGTGCTCGGTTGCGAGGTATGCAATACCCATGATCACGTTACCTGGAACTGTGTCCAGACCAGCAGAAACCATAGTGAGGCATATAGACTTGATCTCGGCTTTTCATTCGTTAGCAGAATTGTTTTGCCAGGCGCATCGTACTTACCATCGTTCAACTTGGCGGTAGGGTCCTTGAGAATGTTTCCAGTGATACAGGGCTTGTCTGTACCGTTATCAATTCTGCTCTTGAGATTGGCCAGAAGATCAGACAGATACCTGTCACGTCGGACTCTGAATTCCTCAGCAGATGAGTTTTGCGCACCCCAAAGTCGAAGCAGCGGAACATAATCTTGCCAGTTGTTGCTAGTCGATCTGAAGTTGGAAATCTCGCGCTCAACATAGGTGATTTCGTGGAGAAGCTCAGAGTTGACGTCGCCATCGATGCGGAAACCGTAGTTCAAGGTCAGAGAAGTGTTGAGCGCAAATCGAGCAAAGTAGGGGGATGGGTCAAGATCCTTGCTTCCGTCCTTGCAATCGTCAAGAAGTTCCTTGATGCTGACGAGAGATTCGAGGTCGAGAATTGGCATGTAGGATTGAACAGCAGGGCGGTTGAGGGCAGTGGCGGCAGCTTTGCGGCGGTTCTTGCAGGATTCATCCCATGGTGAAGTGCCGATGGTGAAGCCTTGAGATGAAGAAACAACTGAATGGAAAGTGTGAAACATGGGGCGGGAGATGAGTGCAGACTGGTGGGTGATCCAGAAATGCTTCACGGCCTCATAAGAGTTGACATAGATGACTCGCTGCGGATGGTCAGATTGAATATTCAAAACATATACTGAATACGAAAAGCGGCATGAATTCTCACATTTGTTCCAAGGCGTGTCTGAAAGACAGGTCCGTACTTCTTGGCCCATTTCTGCGCAACTCTGGCATGGTCCGTCCCCAATTGAATCAAGTTTCCGAAAAGTGGTACACCAGGAATCTCGGGGATGCCCTTGATCTTTGGCTGATCAGTCGAATTGGCCAACTTGTACAGCACGTACAGGCCGATGATAATAGCGAGGTAGATAACTTGATCAGACATGGCTGCTCGTGAAGCTCAAGTCCAAGCAGGGGGAAGGATGACTCTCTGTGTTGCAATGATATGGTAACGTGCAGTCTCCTCTGTAGGCTTTTTATACGCAAGATGAGCAACGTGACATGTTTCCCCTCAGCTGCACTGCTCGGGATCTGCAAAGAAACCCCAAGTCTTGATAACCGAATAAGCGGGGGAGCCGTGTGCCGAATCCCATCATGGCCGTTGTTAAGCAGGCCTCAATTGGGCTGTCTCGAGTCGCACGCGGGAAGTTTGGGTATGGCTTGATACTTATTGTCGGCTATTCATTCAACGGGCCAAACCTGAAGAGGGAATTAGAGGAGAAAAGGGCTCGATTCTTCGGAAATACTGCTCAATTGCTTGATATAATTCGGAAATATTTCCGAGTCATCGAGAGAATCTTACAGGATCCACTAGCGCCCCTCATGATGAGTCACCAGTGCATGATCTGACTGACTCCACAGTTTAGTTATCGGAAAATCTTCAGAGATAATAAGGCATCTTGTCACCTATTGTCGTTGAAGAATTCCCCTTGAGCAATTGAACAACTCTTCTGACGAATCAAGACTCATGGACTCGCCATTTAATTGACTTTGCCAACATGTTATCAGCCTATCAAATGCCCCGGACAGCATCGCAACCAGAATATTCACAACCTTGTCATGTAGATGCAGCACTATTTTCTAGTAAACGAAAACCTCAGAAATAAACGTGTGAACTATCTCCGTACCGAAAATAAGAAAATCCATTCTATCAGGTTGAATGAATGCGATTTAAGTTAACGCAGCCTACATGTTTGATCTCTGTGAAGAGCAACCGTGTGGCGGATTACAAGAGCCAAATGCACTCGGAGGTTAGGTTATATCAAGTGGCTAGACCCGGTTTATCGAAACGACAACGGTGTTCTTAACCAATGACGAGACGAAGGAAGGAATAGTGAAACGCCCTCGTCGCGAGAACACACGATTGTTTGTACCATGCATCTCGGATGTCAGTTGAGTAGCTCTTCACTTCGCTGATTTGCAGCGAGCTTTGATCCATGCACCGGGTCATAAATCTCAGCAAAATCGACGTAGTTCGGGAACTGAGCTGAGCAAATATCTATAAAAGTGGGTTCGTTGTGAATAGAGGTGAATTACAAGTTTACAACAACAATCGCTCATTCACTCATCACAACCTCTACGTCGAAAACAACCAATATGTCCGTCCCCTTCAACCTCGCAAAGCCCCAGGACCATTCACATCGGTGTCATTCTGATGAACAGGTGAGTGAGCAGAATCAGCCGACGAACCCCCGCTCATATATTTCCAGCGAGACCGAGATTCTCGACGTCGCTCCTATTGATTTCTTGTACGGACTCTCCGAGAAAGCATGGAAGAGCACCTTTGAAGGCGTTGCGCCTGCCAAGCTCGAATCTGAAACAATGGATATAGATTTTCATTGGGTTTCTGAGAAGGGAACTGATTCTCACTGCATCTTGACAAGTGGTATCAAGCTTGTGGCTACGATATGTTCACTTGACACTTGAACCTCGTTCCATTGTACTGGTACGGAAAGGACTCTTTCGATACTTGCCCTCCACTGGATATCGTTCTCATGGGCGCAAACACTGCTCGCTACACCCCCAATGAAGCTGAGCTTGCCTTTGTTCGCAAAGCCTACGAGGAATGCTCTGCTTTCTTGAGCATCTGTGGCGGTGTCCTCATTCCTCTGCAGGCCGGTATTTTGAACGGTAAAACGGCAACTGGCCCGATTATTGTGCTCGACACTGTCCAAAAGCAAGCGCCAAAGGTCAACTGGGTCACCAAGCGCTGGGTCAGAGACGGGAAACTGTGGACAAGCGGTGCGCTCCTTAATGGCACAGATATGATAACGAACTTCATGAAGCATTACTGGGGCGGTGAAGGCGGTTTTTTTTTTGACTTTTTGAGCAAGCTTGGTGCTTGGCCTGATCGCGATGTTGGTTATAAGGATGCTGATTTCACTGGGCTTCTTGATGTGCACGTATGTATGGTTCGCAAGTTCGATGGAATGGCGGGGGGCATCGAAGCCGTTGAACAGTTTGGACGTTGGAATCGTTCTGGAATACAGTCTCTACCGCATTACTTGGAATAGATTAGTACCTCAACCGGCTGAAGAATATTTATCGGATACTCAAATATTGCGCAATCATTAGGCGCTGCGCCAGCTCTGTCGAACATCATGCCCTAGGGTACCGAGCGGGCGTATCGCGGGTACACGCCCACTAGCCCAGTGCAGGGCAATTTTTGCACCTTGATAGATAGTGGCGAGGTGTTTGCAGATTAGCGCTGGACCCTTTTTGCCCCTCCAAGCCCCTCCATCACTAGCCACATCGGTGAGGGCTCCAGGACCCTTTTTCTCAGTGGCGGACTCTGATTGGCTGTTGGCTGCACAGCTCCGGCGATCTTGGGTCGCTCAAGGGAGAGAGGTCCCCACTGCAATCTCTGCTCATTCGATCCGAGAGTTAAGATCTGTTAGCATTCTAACAGTAGAGTTAAAAGCGTCACGGTCTGAGCAGCTCGCACAAGATTTGATCAAGGCGCAAAGATGCACTTCTACGTAGCTAAAATTAAATAATAGTCGTGCCCAAAAGAAAACAAACAATCGAGGAAACTCGATAATCAGCTAAGCCTGATCGATGATAGGGAGGCTGAGACACTACGTCATGATAATAGGTAGGCAACTGTTTTTGGAGCGCCAGTGCAGGCTGGTCCTGCTGCATTAGTCTACCCCAGTCACGTGGGCGGCTGGAAAAGAAGAGGGGAAACCTGTGGCTTGAGGGCTATATAACGCACCGCGCCGTCCGACAATTGCATATTCCTTCAAATCGTCACTATTTTCGCGTCGAAAACACTAGTCCCTCACCATGTCCAAACTCTTTGTCGGGTAAGTCGCGAGTATTGATTACGATGGATTTCAGCTGATTTGACGTCTCCAGCGGCCTCGCCTGGGCCTCAACCAGCGACTCTCTCCGCGCCAAGTTCAGCGAATTTGGTGAGGTCACTGACGCCGTAAGCACTCCTCCGCCCGCACGCTTCGAGTTTCGAGACGCTGATACGATTTATTTTTCTAGATTGTCATGACCGACCGCGAGACTGGTCGATCAAGGGGATTCGGATTCGTCACCTTCGCCAACCAGGAGGATGCTTCCGCTGCCATCAACGCTTTGAATGAGCAGGAGTGAGTCACACGCAGCAACATCGCATACATCACGAAAATGATTCTAACGCGCCGATTCTAGGTTCGAGGGTCGCCAGATCCGCGTCAGCGAGGCCAACCAGGGCGGTGCTCGCGGCGGTGGCCGTGGTGGTTACGGCGGCGGCGGCGGCTACGGTGGTGGTGGTGGCTACGGCCGTGGCAGCAGCGGCGGTGGATGGAGAGATTAAGTCCCTGCATTTTCTTGATTGAGGACGGCTGAGTTTTATGATTCCCTCTCGGTTGGCACGATGGACACGGGAGAACGCACAAGTCTGACGACTGCTGCAAAGTGCTGCAGCGTACATGGGTTTCGCGAAGAAAACAATTCATAGCAATACACTCGGATCACACACACCATTAAATATTCTCCCTCATCATTCGCATATCTGTAGTGCTTCGGCTTTGACGTAGTGGCGAGACCACGCTGCGTATTTTTCGCGCTGGAGTCGCAAAGGTAACTGCGTTGTTGGATCATTACTCGACATAGTGCCAGAGCTACAAGAAACTATAACGCATTGACTATATACTTCCAACTTTACTTGGACAACACTCAAGCTTGGATACCATTACTTTCTGACTCGGGTTCAATATTCTGGAGAGCCTGGAGAATCTTAGGACTTCGAGAGAAATGTCACATGGATATTCATACTCCAGGCCACCCAAGACTTTGATCTATACTTATTGCTTTCCGTTCGGGTTCCGTTCAAGCTTACGAATGATCTTGGCAGGGTTCCCAGCAACCACATGGTAAGGCGGTACGTCCTGGGGAAATGTCAGATACCGTGACAAGAAACGAAGTGCAACAAACCTTGGTGACAACACTTCCCGCACCAACCGTGGAACCAGTACCGATTGTGATACCCGGAAGAATGGCCACATTGCCCGCGATCCAGCAATCTTCTCCTACAGTGATTGTACCGCCCAGTTCTGGCCCGTTTGTGCCATTACGCAGCTCAGGATCCAGAGGATGCGTACCAGAGAAGAATGAAACGTTTGGTCCGATCAACGTCCTTGAGCCGATGGTTACTTGGCATGTATCAAGTATTGTGCAGTTGAAGTTGATAAAAACATTGCTTCCTACTTTGATATTCGTGCCGTAGTCGATCCTGATGGGTGCTTCGATCCAGGGATACTCGTGCAACACGTTGTCCTCCTCATCTTCTGTGGCTGCAGGTGGCGGTAAAGGGCGGTCGTCGTTTGTTATTCTGAGTCTGTGTGAGTAAAGATGAGGGAGTCTTTTAGGAGGGTTGAGCTTACTGTCTCCAGAATTCGGCCATCTCGCGGCGTGTTGGGTCCTCGGCTGCGTTGAGTCGAGTGACAGCTTGCCTGCATCGCTTTCGGGCAGCTACCAAGTCGGGTGTGAAGGCGTAGTACAGATCGCCGCGGCGCATGCGGTTGAGGTTGTCCTCCTCGTCGATGTTAAAGACGGTCATTGTAGGACAGAGTGTTTCCAAGATTCAAGATTCTTTCGTGACAAGAGGGTGATGTAGCGCGAATGAAACACCGGATTATAATAGGTTGACAGTCTTTGCTCCTATGTATGTTGTTCTTAGGGATGGGGATGGTACAAGCTTTGGATTTACCTTCGATTGAAGATTGACGATAGTTAGTTGGTGATGAGTGCCGTCGGAATTTCAATTATCCATGCCTAAAATAACCCAAGTTGGTCGTTCTGCCTTTCTAAGTTTTTGACCCTCTTCCTTCTGAATGGGACACGCTAAGGCACTGTGATGATAGTGGGGCTGCTTTATTGGGACAAACTCAAGTCGCAATACCGATTTTGCCAAACATTTGATCATCGTCTGGTATGATTCCAAGCCTTGGGAGGTAGCCGGTTACGCTGAATTTGCATTATTTCGAATGGCTTAGATACCTACTTACCTTGGCCTCTGTTCGCATTTTTCATGCCCAAGAAACAGTTGAAAACTTTCTCGCTTTAAAGAGTTCAGTGTTCGATTCCCTGCACCCAAGTTTCTTCTTTTTGGATTTTGAAAACTTTCTTCATGAATCAAAGAAGACTGTTCCAATTTCATTATTATTATCATGCAAGTGTTGATGCTAAGTACGCTCAAGTAGCGCGCCAAGGGCTGGTCCCGATAGTCCTGTCCAAAGAGAAATATCATCCTAGTCCGCACCAACAATCAACTCACCGAATTCCTGTTCCTCCCGTAACTGCAAATCCTCTTGGTACACCCTCAACTCCTCTTTTTCTTCACTACTCAAAAGGCTTGTCCAAGTGAAGACCTGGTCCTGACACCAGACGTGAAACCTCCTTGGTCTCTTGTTCTGGGGGTCATCAAGCATCTCCATCGTCACTAACCGTTCATCATCCCAGATACCAAAGCCCAAGCTCCTGAATGGCCGGAATAGCAAACCTTCACTCAATCTTGGAGTACCTCTGGGGCATAAAAGTGGCCCGGCCCATCTCAGACCCTTACATCCGACTAGAACTTTGTGGCAGTGATAAGTGAAAGCATCATTTGGGTCAACGCAAGGAAACGGGGGCGGCTTCAGAATCACGGCGGGCCATGCGAAGTCTGCAGCTTTCTTCTTTGGATGGGGCAGCTGCAAGTGGCTTCCCTCCACTGGTTTGAAGCCTGTGTTGAAGAAAACACTCAGACCCTTATTCACAACATCAGTATCGCCAACACAAGAACTTTCATCTGAGCAACCTTCCAGATGTCGGACGTGAAGCAAAGCAGCCCACAACGGTTCTTGGGCGATCCATAGACTTGAATTCCTAAGTCCCGACAGGCACGTCTCACCGGATCCCATGTCACGGATTGCCTCGATATCAGAGGCTGACCAGTTCAGTCGCTTTTCTGAAGCAGCATTACTGAGCTCATAGCATAACTGGAGACACCAAAAGCCAAGGGTAACTCTCTGCATTTCATACCAGGACGCCTCACCGCCCGTGTTGAGCTTGTATGGCTGTCCCCATAATTGGCCATCAGGCCGTCGATTCCAAGGAAGAGTGCCAAGATGGTAGCACTTGTCGGTCAGATGCTGCGGCTTGGTCGCTTTGATTCTTTCATGAAAGAAGTCAAAGGCCTCTCCTGCAAGCAACTTGATCTTCCGAAAGAGGAACAGCATTTCTCTCGGCGTAATGGAATTGTCACCTCGCATTACCTGGGCAAGACGAATGCGTGGGATACAAGATGGCGGACTCGATTGAATATCTGGGACGCGGTCTCCTTGGGCATTCTGAAACGAGGTCGGCATGATGAACTTTGTGATAAAAGTGGTGAGGTTCCTTGCTGGTGGGTTTGTCGCGGAAGAATGCCTGATGAGGGCTACCAAGCGCAGGACGTGCGGGATCCATGGCGTTGTCGCAAGATTGTGAGCTGATGCGTCGAGGACATTATCGAGAACCTCGGCTCCCAACGTCCCGTCCAGGAAGTGAAGAATATGCGGCGACGCCTTGGCGACGCTGTATAAGCTTCTGACGTCGGGTAAATTGCTGAGCATCGGCGCGATAAGCTCCGGCGGTAGAGCCGCAAAGACGTCCATGTTGACCAGCTGCAGATTGAATGGAGGCTTGAACGAAATTGAGGTCACGATGCTTGACTCATGAAATTACCCCTCAGATGAATATTGTCAGCATCATCGAGCCTCTCACGTGGCTGGCTGAATTGACTTAAAAGAGCTTATCCGTTGATGCCGGCGTTGACGTGGCTACTCGTGGTCACACGCTAAGGCCCCAAATCGAGTAAACGATATCAGGAGCGAATAAGATAGCATCGCTATTGAGGGGTCGCATTGGTATGACGTTTTGTTCAAACTTGTTTGCCATCAAAATACGTAACTGACTACGCGTCGCCAAAGTCCTATAAGCAAGATCTAAAGCGAGTGCATGTCTTGTAGCTGCCAAGAGTACATTTGATCTGCATTGCGCATCTGTGCAAAGTCAGCACGCTGGTGTGTAGCGAATAGAAGGACAGAGGAGCGACTGCAAGCAGGCGGGCAGTATTTCATTTCAGTGACAATGTCAATCTTTCGAGCAGAAACATTAATATGACATTGCTGAGTCTCTATGCACTTAGAGGTGAACCAATATCTACAAGGCAAAACACACGCGTCGCAAAATCTCGTTTCCTGCCCACCTGGGCTACCTGAATACCAACATCACTCAACCGCGCTTGATCAAGTCGGCAGCCTATTTTTGTTAGAGATATGCGAGAAATAACTCGATGGATAGCTTACCTTCTCAGCGACAGCATAAACAGTCGTCATTGTATGCGTGGCAGGAAGCAAGGGAATGACACTGGCATCGACGATGCGAAGACCCTGAATGCCGTAGACTCTAAGCTTCTCGTCAACTACACCGCCGTCACTGCGGCTACCAAGCTTGCAAGAGCCTGCGGGATGGAATAGAGTTGATGCGCTGTTGCGGATGAACTGTTCAATGTCACTGTCACTTGTGACGTTGGCTCCTGGCACAATCTCGAAGGGGTCCAGGGACTTGATTGAGGGTGCGCCAGACAGCTTTCGAACAAACTTGACACCTTCAGTGAGGATGGCGATGTCGAGAGGGTTCTTGAGGAACTCGGGGTTGGCATCGGGAGAGTCGAAGATGTTGGAAGATTTGGCCTTGACGGAGCCTCGAGAGTAGGGGTGCTGAAGACCAAGGACTGTGGTTCCATCGGCCCAGATAATCTCCAGGATGGCTGACTTTGTATCAAGAAGCTTGTCGTTGAGGACCTTTTGCTGCTTCTTGTAGCCCTTGGCGACCTCGGCTGGTGTACCTGAAGGTAGGAACTTGCAGCCGTCCTGGCTGGCGGCCTGCTTGTGAATATCCGAAGCCGAACTTGTGTAGTTGGACAGAGGGAGGAAGAGAAGGAAGTCACCAGTGGGTGAAGTATAAGGTCCCTTCTTTTGCTGGTCGTATTCAGCGCGCGCCTCGGCAGCGAAAGTGGCGTTGCCGGTAAGGTTACCAGTTTGGATAGGAGCATTGACTAAACACAATTAGCTTCTGACATGTTAACAAAAGCGCGTGACTTACCTGTGCCCACAACGGCGAGGAAAACGTGATCGTGGAAGTTCTGGCCAACAGCGGGGAGATCAACAACGACAGGGACATCGATACTGGAGAGAAGAGCCGAGTCACCAATACCAGAGACCTGCAGGATCTGAGGAGTGTGAATGGATCCAGCCGCAAGGATGACCTCCTTCTTTGCCTTGACGGTCTTCTTGGCGCTGCCCTTGTTCTTCGCGAACTGTAGAAGGATGGTTAGTTACGAACAGCTACTATTGTAGGGCAGCCGCTTACCTCGACACCGGTAGCCCTCACGGAACTTCCGTTCTTGCTAGTAAGAATGCGAGTAACTTGGTTGCCTGGAAGAATCTGGAGGTTCTTGCGCTGAGAGACAGCACTATAGTAGTCCTGTGCAGAGGAGCGAACAACGGTCTTGGGGTTGAGGTTGTGAGGGCAGAAGTATCCTCCAATCGCGCCACCATTGGCTTGGTCGAAGGCGACGCTGATGCCGAGCTCCCCAGTGGCCTTGACAAGATTCTCTGGGGTTTGTCAGTATTGGTTGGCGGACTGTACATTGGAAGGATGCACTTACTCGTCGTCGGCCAGATGAAAGGCGAGTAGCTGGAGTGAATGAAGCCCGAAGAGCCATGCGCCGAAGGGTCCGTGGTGATGCCATACTCCTTCTTGATGTCGGAAGTCGGTCCAGTGAACTTCTCGTTCTGTGATTCGAATTAGTCCTGATATCATGACTTTGCCAACTGTCGCCGACCTTCTTGAAATAAGGAAGCAGTGTATCCCACTGCCAATCACTGTTTCCCAACTCAGCCCAGCGATCGTAGTCTGCCTTTGAACCACGGTCATAGACCATGCGATTGAGCTTGGTTGAGCCTCCAACGACCTTGCCCAAAGGAATGGAGACGTTGCGTCCATTGAGAGAAGTGGTGGCGGGATAAGTCAGATTCCAGTCGTACTTTGTGCCAACAGCACCACCAGCGAGGCCTGGGATTGTCACGATATCTTCATTCTTATCGCTGTATAGCTGTCAACATCTTATTCCTGGTCAGAAACTTCAGATCTCTTACAAATCACCAGCTTCAATCACGAGGACAGTCACAGCTGTTGGGGCGTCAGCAAGCATGGAAGGCCGATGCAACGGCAGAACGCACCAGGATCCTCCGATAGGCGGTTGGCGACAGTGAGCCCCGAAGCGCCTGCACCAACAATGATGTAATCGTATTCTGTGCGCAAACTGGCATCTTGACGTGGGTAAGCTGATGCAGTTGTCGCGTGCAGGCAGCTCAGAGCTGCCAAGGTAAGCGCCTGAAATCTAGGCATGGTCAAAATGAGTGACAATGAATGAATGTTTGTATTTTCTAAGCAGACAACTTGGCTGATCAAACTGTACCTGTAAGAGAATGGATGGGACGAAGACGGTCTTATACCCTCCGAGCTTCAGCAAATACCTGACCAGGACTGATACAGAAGGTGCCATTACAATCTATCCCCGAACAGAACGTGCCACTGATGATTCCAAGCATTTGTTTATGCAGCTGAATCCCGCGCTCAATTACCGAAACCGAAGGTTTCGTTTCACCCCTTGAATGGCCGTTTCAGGAACGCATTCAAAAGGACGCTCAAGAGGGAATCATGTCCGCAAACCTTATTTCGGAGCTCCGAACAGAGTAAGATTTGGACACGGGCCAGGTTCTCAGCAAGCATCGCCTTCAAGACCCTGGCTTAGCATGACCTGATAAGGTTTGCATAGCCGATTTAGACATAGAGGTACGCGTATACTGATATTGTAAGCAATTGTAATGATATTATGCCATGGCCGGTGGGATAAAAAGAATCAGGAGGTGCTGTTTTGTAGCCGAGACTACCGAGATGAGTGCGGTTGGATCTATAGAGGAGTCAATAAGGACCAGGTCTTTTAAGACAAGAGAATAATTTAATCTCTCTGCCTATCATCGAGTTAAGTATTGGATACGACAGTAACCAATAGATAGAGTTCAAAATTGCGATGGCTGACAGCCATGAATGTATTTGTACGAGGAAGTAAGGTAGGATAGCTGAAAGGTCAGTGGCATAGCTCGCCTGCATAGCCGCATCAAGATCGCATGTTGCAGTGGGATGCGCCGCTGAGGGGTTAGCGCCATAGCCGCTAAATTTTAGTCGCTTTTCACGCCTGACAGCAAAGCCACGATTCAACTTCAATTGACCACGTACAAGCATTATGCCTGAAATGACGATATCACGGCAATTGAGATGGCCGGTACCTTTCTTTCCCCTCTATTTCAGTTGGATGCCTAAGGTACGTAGCTCGTGTTGAAGTATGTTTTGATGCCATCGATCACAGCCTGGACAGGGCTCTCCTCGATAGAACCATCCTGCCACGTAAAGCCAAACCCAACATACTCCTCATTGTTCAGTACGCAAACCACCAACGGAGCTCCTCCAGCATATGCGCACCGGCTCAACAACACTCTTCCCCGATGCCATGATATTTTGGCATCACCCTTGACATTCTTAGCCTGTGAAAAGGTCCCGAGATTGGAGACCTCAAAAGATTCTCCGCGAGGATGGCCGATTGATCCGGCCAAGGCGGCGCCGATGTCTGGAATGAGCCTGAGCGCAGCGACATTTGCATATGGCTCTCCAGAAGGTGAGGCATTCGCAAAATACTTTCTAGTAGCCTGTTGAATTTTCTTGGCATGATTCCAGATCCCAAAAGCACCTGCACTTGAGCCATCCGAAACCTGATCTAAATCGGAGCGAAGAAGCTGGATATTGAAAGCATCAATGTAGTTACCCATGACTCCTTCGACCAGCTTTGGTGGTAGGTCTGATCGCAAGCTTACTGGGAGGTTGCATAATAGAGCCTCTGCTGTCGATGGGAGGTTGTCGTACAGCAGCCTTGCAACAAGAGCTGGAAGAGCCGCTGTTGGCGCCACTCTGTGCTTCTTGCAGTCTTGCACAAAGCGCTCCATGGTATTTGATGGAAGCGAGAGTGATTTGTAACGTGTACTGCACGGTAATGCAATGGGAGCGCCCCTCCACTCATTCAGCTGCGCAGCATTAGATGCCGGTGCGCTTGTTGGAATCGGCAATGGGTGAAGCTCCTCGAGTGATGGAGCAATCGGCCCATCATTTGAGAATACAACGTGATAAATTGTTTGTTCTGTGGAAGTTGTCGCAATGTTACAAAGAGATTTCTGGAAGGAATCATGGAATATCTGAAGGCCAGTTCCATCGGTCATCGAATGGTGAGCAATGAATAAGGCCGTGAATCCTTTGCTCAAACCGTGATCTTTGAGTATTACCAGTCTCCAGACTGGTAAAGTGCCGTATCCAGTCTTGAAGTTTGTGTTGTGTTGACGCTCAAGCAGTAAATCGAGCTCCTCGTCTGTTTGATCTGTGGCCAAACATGGCTGACTTCGCTCAACAAAGCAAACAACTTTCTTGAGATCGATTGAGGTTAGTCGTCCCCAATACGGTTCTTCCTTCTCAGGTATCACTGGGATAGCGAACAGAACCGGATGCTGGGTGAGTACTTGTGATATGGCACCGTAGACGGTCTCCTCCAGATCGGAGCCAGGTAAGGCCTGTGTCGGTGCGTAGTGTGCAGAAAGACCAGTATTTGTAAAGAAGTCTATATGATGGGCGATTGTTGACAGCTGTTCGAGCTTGCCTACGCTCTTAGTTAGCAGCCTTTGAAGGAAGGCAGGCGGAAATGTCTACCAAGCGGGCGTATCTTCTTCAATTGCCGTTCCGCCATACTGAAGGGTGCTTGCAAATTTTGGCAACGGGAAGATGACTACTGTCACAGTATGGTAGTAAGATAAATGGCCAGAAACACATGATGTACTAAGATACTTTTTCCTCTTAATTCATTCGACGTGGTGGTATCGAGGTGGCTGAACTCCAACTCGTTTACTGCGAACATATGAGCAAGATAGAAAATGAAAAGAGGATCGTGAACCCGGTATTGAGAAAGTTATTTATTTATGCGCGCAGAGAATCTAGAACGATCCTTCAAGCCTCTTTCAGGGGTCCCATGACTTGGCGGGACAGATAATGGGCTCTTGCCTTATGCACGATAGCTTCATGCACAGGGCGAAATCAACTCAAATCTTCTCATTCGGGGTCAGTATCCACCTGAGATTCGAATTGAACTAAGGGGCACCCATCGTTCACGAAACGTGACTTCTTGGATATGAGTGCTCGAGAATGAGACACTGCGGGCTTACACGTACCTCTTTCTCCACGTATCTTCTGACATATCTGCCAGCTCTGTTTAGCAAATAACTCATCCCAACGTGCTTATAACTTGGCTGTCAAGAATCGAGCAGTGTCAATTCCTGCGAATCTTCATCATTTTTCGTCGATATGACATACCCTTTCCCATATTCACAAGCTGCAAAGCTTGACTCGCGGATTAAGATACCTCGTCCGACTTACGACCCTGACCTGGCACCACTGTTGGACTCTGCCTCATTCCCTGAAGAGTTTGACTTAAACTTGATGCGTGGAGTCGCGAGTGGCGATCAGGAATGCTCCCACGGCTCATTCATCTTTAATGCGGAGACTGTCCTCAGGGACAATCCACACTTGAGTCATACAGAGCACTCAATTACTGGACCTGACAATAATATAATTATCTTGTCAGTGTTCGCACCCAAGGACCCATCAAAGGCACCTAGGCCAGTCTTGTATCACATTCACGGCGGCGGGATGGTTAGCGGTGATAGATTCACTGCCGTCACGTCTGTGATTGATCTCCTCAAAGGGATTGATTACGTTGTTGTCTCCGTGGAACACCGTCTTGCTCCCGAGACGCGTGCGCCTGGTCCAGCTGAAGACTGCTATGCGGGGCTTGTTTGGGTTTCTGAGAATGCTTCGAGTCTTGGGATTGACCCAGCTGCCATTGTCGTGTTTGGGGTGTCTGGAGGAGGCGCCCTTGCAGCCGCTACGTGCCTTATGGCTCGTGATAGGAAGCGCCCAGCTATCCCGATCAAAGCTCAAATGCTCTACTCGCCTCTCTTGGATGACCGATGCGAGAGCCTGGCTGATCAGCAATTCGAGTACGGTAACCCTGCCAGTACAGCATGGATTCGTGCCATTTGGGACCTAATCCTGGGTGATGCACGAGGATCAGAGCATGTTACAGCGCATCAAGCGCCTGGAAGAGAGACTGACCTTTCGAATTTGCCCGCTGCATACATAGATGCTGGAGAATGTGAAGTCTTCCGCGATGTCGCCGTTGCTTATGCTACCAAGATGTGGCGAGGCGGATCAACATGCGAACTTCATATCTGGCCCGGAGCTTGGCATGGGTTTGATATGATGGACGATCCTAAGATGCCACTTATTCACATTGCTAACATGACGAAAGCTAACTGGCTTCAGAGAGTCATGAAGAGCATTGTAGATGACAAGTGTAGTTAAATAAAAGAATTTAAACTGTTAGTAGCGATGCAACGATCATGTCTAGGTGCGATTAAATGGTTGGTGGAATATAGGAAGACTGGGGCATAAACATTCTCACTACATCGTCAGGATTGAAAAGAAACCCAAAACGAAATCCAAATCAACTGAATGTTGAGCGTTGTGAAGAAATTATCTATTGAGGAATTGAGGCGATTCTGGCTATTACTACTTGTACGGCCATGATCTTCCATCTCGAGGAGCCCTTTTATCTTAAAAATCCAGACTCACCCCGTGAACTAGAAGCCTTCATGTATTTGAAAACTACTATTCACCGCTTGCTGGTATGTCTTGACAACTCACACCGGGCCACTTCTTGCTACATCTCTCAGCATCTCTAGTTGCGGCACACACTAGCTCCTTGAGCCATGCCACTTTGTTGAGATCGTTTGGTTTACAGTCTGGGACCCTGCCGATACATGTAGGTCCCGATTTCGCCATCTTGTCATTTTGCTTGAAGTCGGCCGACATCATGAATTTTGCAAGCGCAGTCAACCTTTCTCTCTCTGCTTCTGTCAAGGACAAGGAGGTTGGTTCTTGAAGCTCAGTAAGCGGTGCATTGCTCTGACTCTCACTGCTTTTCACCTCCAGAGTCTCCGTCCCAGCCTTTTGACCAGACTCGTTACTATTAGCAAATTCTTGGAAGTAGCTGGGTCGACCATTCTCGTGGATAATCTTCATGTTTGGGTCTTTTAGGTACTCTCCCTTTGGAGCACTGGTCCATTCCGCGGTTGCTGTCAGGGCAACACAACAGTGCCACGGGGTAGTGAAGCCCGTCTTGGTGTTGAGCAAGCTCATAGAAATCTTATGCTCACCAGTAGACTGATGGATAGACAGACGGAGGTGGCTAGGGAAACCGTGCTTGACAGCAGCGGCGAAGGCCTATTGGATAGTTAGAGACCGGGCGAAGAGATGTAATTTATGCCACTCACATAACCTCGGATCAACATCTGCTTCGCAAGATACCTCACATCTCTGCGGTATGCATTTGCTGTTCGTCCATTGCCGACTGGAAAGATATGCTTGAGATCAGATTCGAGGAACCGCCGGTACCCAAGGTAAGTCATCTTGGTGTCAGGATCTTTCTCGATCTCTTGGTCAATATCGATATCGTCTTTTCCGAAGCGGTTGAGAAGAGCTCGGCGGAAATTGGTCGCATTGGCGACATAGGCAATCTCATGCATCTCCGCTGGCAGAGGAAGGTCGACCAAGTCTCGGATCCTGGAAAATGATATGTGCTGGAAGCCCTTATCAGAAGCTAATTGTCGAAGTGCCTCCCCGTAGGCCCAGGTGTCACGATCGGGAATACTCAATAGGTCGTTGTAGACAACGCCATCTGAGATGATAGTGCATTGAGCGCCAGGCTGGTAGATTTGGCCAATGCGGATACACATAGTATTGAGCCGATCCAAAGCAATCTCCTCCGCTTTGTCAGGCAATATGCCAAAGACTTTGTAGGCCTTGTTTGCTGATTTGAAAGGAAATGCTGGTAGGCACATCTCAACCCTTGTCCTCGCAGCCACGAATTTGCCGACGACGGATAAAAACTTGGGCCTACCGGCCTCAAGCCTCTCTTTGCTGTCGCTGAATTTGTTCAGGGCATATTCGAAGATGATATCCAAGATGTTGGAGGAGATTGCGTGCACAGACGGATCTGCGTTCTGCTGCTCTGGAATAGGTCTTATCGTCGAGACCGCTCCTGATTTGGTAATGTTGGACTGTTCCTGGACGGAAGCATCCGAGACAATTTTGGAAGTCACAGTCATGCTGTGTTGGTTCGCGAGGGTAGGATATGACGGTATGATCTGCATGGAGATGGGGTATGTCTCGAGACTAAGATGCGTCGAGGTAGCACGGCATCCGTGTTGGGTTTCAAGATGAACCACTTTTCGTTAATATGCTGGATTCGTGGTGGAAATATGCAAAGCGGTTAAAGTTTGAGCCCGACTACAAGTTTTCAAGGATATTAAATATGATGCCGAAAATGTGCAGGGTCAAGTCAGACAGAGGACGCACCACAACAAAGTCTTGATGACCAATTCAGCCAAAGGATTCGGCCGATCTGACGATAGATATCCCTGTGTCGGGGTATGTACTGAAATGACAAGCTGCAGGAACACCAACTGACTGTGCTACGTGTGTGAATCGATAAGCAAGGTCTCGTATCACTCACTGCCAGGGCGTTTCAGCGTGGCTGTGAGAAACTGCGCACTGAGTATCCACTTGAGGCTGATTATATGCTCACGATCCGGGGTGATGAAGCGTCGACAGGGGGAACTGAGCAAGTTACATGCATCAAGGCGCTAAACAATGCGCTCAAATGTCGCGTCGCCGGTTTTACACGAGGACGGCATATGAGCTTCTGTGTGGTGGCGTTGACCGGAAAAAAAAAAAAAAAAGAAAGTTTCGTGTGAGCATGAATGAGTTCGTTTCTCATCATATTAGCACATGTTTACACGGGGGTAGTACTTGAACTCACTGGCCCCTCTGCCGAAAAACCCTCATCTCAAGGTAATGCGGGTCCTTTGAGACTCTTTAGATTGAAGAAATAAATTGCCAAAGTTTAGAATTTGTTATAATAAACTCATCTAAAGCCGCTTTAAGTTTTCTGGCGCCAAGGATCAAGGTCTTGCTTGCATGTTCTTCTCGTGTCACTTTGTTAATTCAACAGCGAGATAAGGCTGACCCTGCCAAACTCACTGTAAAGTCTCTATCTGTGTACCATTCACTCATCTTTCAGAATGGTCGGCACTGATTCCTTGTATGGGAGGAGACTTATTCCCCAGATACTTGATCGCCTGGCGGTGGCGGATCCAGAACGCATTGTCTACTCCATTGCAAGCCTTTCCGATGGTATCCCAAAATTTAAGCATATCACTGCACAGGCCTTTGCACGGGCCGTTGACAAAACGGCGTGGTGGCTCCATAAGCACCTCAATGGAATGAATGGAGCCCCCAATGGCGATCCGGCACAGGAGCATGCTGTAACACACAAGATCCAAGCTTTGGGTTACATCGGACCTCGTAAGTACGCGACCATATTCTATGAATCACATACGTATATCTCACACAAATCCAGATGACATTAGGCATGTGCTGTTGACCTATGGTGCTGTCAAGGCTGGCTGTGCTGTAAGTTATCACAGAACCCATTATCGTCCAAGCTATGCTGAATGAGTTCAAACAGGCCCTCTTTCTTTCGCCCAAGAACAACATCACAGGTGCGTTAGCTGTTCTCAATGCTTCTGATTGCAGTATTTGGGTGAAGCCCCGAGAGCAAGCAATGCTCCCCTTAGTGGAAGGCATTTTACAGGAGAAGTACATGAGAGTTCTTGAGCTCCCAAGTGTGGATGAGCTTCTGGAAGCCAAGTCAACGGAACCATTCGTGTTTAACAAGGCTTTCGAGAGTGCCATAAACGAGCCATTTTGTATATTGCACACTTCGGGAACTACTGGCGTGCCAAAGCCGATTCTATGGACGCACGGCTTGATCGGTACCATGGATGCCGTGAGACTGCTGCCTCCCATCGAAGGTGACGGTGAATTGGCTCCTTGGACGGAAAATTGGAATGAAGGTGATAAGATCTACTCCTCCTTTCCTATGAGCCATGTAAGTGTAACCGCAGGTAATGTGAGCCAGCTAACCACGGAGACAGGGCGCCGGTGTAATTATGGATATAATTATGCCTTCCTTGTTCAATCTTCATTGTATTCTTGGACCCTCGGGCGTCCTTCCCAATCTCGGACTGATCGAGTCACTCACTGGTCATATCGACATATGGAGTATGGTACCTTCACTTGTGGACGAACTAGGCGAGAACCCAGAAGTTTTGGCCAAGTTCGAGTCATCCAAGTTCATTTGTGCCTCCGGCGGTCAGTAGCTTCAATCCATTTCAAATGGCCGTGGATATGAATCACTGATCCTCATCTTCAGGCCCCGTCAGCCCCGTCATTGTCTCCAAGGTCAATGAGGTAGTCAGGGTACTCAACCTCACAGGCACAACGGAAGGTCTCTTCATCGGCAATCTTTGGGTTCCGAGAGAAGACTGGCATTGGTTTGCCTTCCATCCCTACTCAGGATTTGAGTTTAAAGAGGTCCAGCCTGGTGTATATGAACATTGGGTACACCGCAATGAGCACTGGGCTTTATTCCAGGGAATATTCTATACCTTCCCTGACCAGGACTCGGTCAATCTCAAGGATCTGTACATCAGACACCCGACGAATCCTGATTTCTGGGCCTTCAGTGGTAGAAGTGATGATGTTGTTGTCCTTTCCAACGGTTATAAGATCTCTCCCTTGGACACAGAGGCTTTGGTCACCACGCATCCTGCAGTCGAAGGCTGCCTTATGATCGGCACCGGAAAGCCTCAAGCAGGTCTGCTGATTGAGCTCAAGGATAACAGTGATAAGAACAACGAGTTGTTCGATAGTATCTGGGCTATCGTTGAGAGGGCAAACAACTCCACTTTCCAGAAGACTCGACTGCAAAGAGAGTATATAGCCTTCTCGGAGATTGACAAGCCCTTCATTCGGACAGACAAACAGACCATCAAACGCCGCGCCACTCTAGATTTGTATGCAGACTTTATCGATCGCTTCTACATCTCTAGAGATGAGGAAGCTGAAGATGAAGATTTTGACGCATTTTCGATTGACACTACGTCGATTGGCACCGTCAGAGAATCGGTCTCTCATGTTATGCGGTCTGTTTTGCCAGAGGTTGACGGTTTCCCGGTCGACGAGGACGTCTTTGACCTCGGCTTGGACTCTCTTCTCGTCTTTCGAGTCATTAGAATTATCCGTGCCGTTACAGGACTTGAGGAAAAGCTTGCTCCCCGCCATTTGTATGCCCACCCAACCATAGACGAGTTTTCTGCTCAGCTTCTCAAGATATTGGAAGAAGAAAAGGCCAAGAAGATTGCGGTGGACTCATTGAGTGACACGGAGACAAGCAAAACGGCAGAAACACCATGTTCAAGCATTGAGTCTGAAAAGATGAAGAAGATTGTAGCTGATCGCAAGCGACGTCTGGGATCCAAGATGAACCCGTTCGATGCTGTCAACCCCAATCACTACATGGGTCTCAACTTCTATTTCGCGCTTCCTCCAGGCGTCAGATTCGAAGAAGCCTTTGCTAAGCTACAAGCTGGCCTTTTTCGCGCATTTGAGATCATCCCCGAGCTCGATGGAAAGATGATGCTAGCCTCGGAGCATGAGTTTGGGTATAAGAAAGGCGAATATCGCATTACGACTCCTCCTCACCAGTTACCGGCCTCTTCCAAGCCGAGGCAGCTGGTGTACAAAGATCTTTCTCAGGTTCTTCCGTCATTCGGGAAGATGCGTCAAGCGGGCTTCTCGCCATCTTTGTTCAGCGATGAGCTTGTCCTGGATTGCACACCTTTCCCTCCAATGCCAGCCGATATACTTGTCGCACAAGCCAATTTCGTTGAAGGGGGATGTATTCTGGCCACCAACTTCATTCATACTTGTCTTGATGCTGTTGGCGTCATGGTGGCAATCAGAGTATGGGCTGAGTGCTGTCGATATCTTGACGGCGACGAGACGGCAACGTGCGACTGGTTCGACCCCGAAAGCTTCAATCATGATCTTCCTGAGATTATTTGGGAGAGGGAAGGATATGCGAAGCCGGTTCATGAGGTCGATCCTGGCACTTGGGGCTTTCTTCCATTCACGCCCGAGATTGGCGTCGACCTGCGCAATGGGACAGATTCTCATGATGAGATTATGGCTACTGAAAAGCCCCGTGCTACACAGAATACTCTCCCTCCCGCTCCTGTGTTCCCAGGAAGCTCAGTGTGGCCCGCTGCTCCAAGCGAGCGATCGCTCAGCACTACAGTGTTTCTTCTTTCGGGGGAGAGTATCCATAGACTCAAGCAAAAAACCCTGGCGGATCCCGGGACCAACGGTGTCTCTACATCAGTGATTGACATCGTGCAAGCCTTTTTCTGGCGTGCATCAATCAGATCTAGATACAGAGTGGCCAAGGAGATCAGAAACCAGACCTTTCAGCCTAACGAGCTATCAATTCTCGAAATGCCAATCGATGGTCGGCCTTACTTCTCATCACTGTTGCCATCGTCCTACATGGGCAGTTTGCTCGTGATGAATCGCCCAGTCATGCCTATCGAAACACTCTGCTCTCCCGAAACAAACATCTCACAGATTGCGCGCGTGATCCGAGAGGCAGCTGCACGAATCACACCGTCACTTGTCCATGACACATTCACTCTACTGCGTTCTATGACGGACTATAGCAAGCCCGCAACAGCAAACATGGGTCTCGAGCACATGAATGCTATGATCTCCAACATGATACTGTTTCAGACAAACGACATCTCGTTTGGTAGCTCATTCTTTGAAGGGGGTAGCCCCGAGGCAATGCGGCCACAGATCGAACGTGGTCATAGACGATTCCGGTTCTTGGTCATCTCTCCGATAAGAAAAGATGGTGGCGTGGAGCTCGTGCTTGGAACCTTGCCGGAGGAATTAAACATGCTCATGAGTGATGATGAGTTCACTAAGTATGCAGTCTTGTTGGATCATAAGCGAGGTTGAGCTCTGAGGTGGGCAGTTTCGGATATACGGAATGAACTAACTTAGATAGTAAGAGATTTATGATAGAGAGATAAGATTTGCCTCACGTTTCTTCCAACTAACTAGCCTTGAACCTGAGCGGCAAGTTGACTTCTATCATCAACCGAAGCGATGGAAATACTTGGGCAAGTTTAGGATAATTTATGATAAGCTTAGGTAGCCCTTTTGACCAAACTCGGGTACACACACATTCTCTACACGCTCCCTGTTGAAAGGTGCCCAGCTATGAATCTCAGTAGCAGTTTGATTCACAAGGATAATGCAGCCCTGCCATGCAGCTCAAATTAGCTCTGGTCATTACAGGGGGCCCTCAAGACAGCGCCACCAACAACTTGCTCATACCCGAGCAGATCCAAGCGCTAGTCCTGCACATGCAAGCTCCATCCCATCGCATGCCACGATGATCTAGACAATCAGCTTTCAAGGCTTGGCGATACGATAACACGAAGCTACAAGGGTTGTGTGGATACATACGATACGATAGCTGGTGGCTGATGGCTGGAACGGAATTGTCGCTGTGTTGGTGGTCGATTTGAGAGAATTTGAGCTAAATCTTGATTGGTGGACATCAGCGCGATGCTGATTCCTGTAACTCCCGTCTAACCACCCGCAAGGGTTTTTTCGTCAATTAAATCTCTTGAGACAGAGTAGGAATGAGACGGTATTTGTTTGGTATTCATATCAGCTGTAGTTTCTTTGTCGTGGCAACACTAACTAACGTCGGCCCTTTAAAAGGTGAAGTCGGCTTTTACACTCCTACCTCCGATCTTTTTCCCCCATAGCGACTGCCTCTCTCTTCTCAACCATCCTCCAAGCCTGTCCGGTTTCTCTTTATTCAGTCTCACTCTCTACATCCATCTTCGAGTAGCCTTGGAACAGCTGGCGACTGTTGCTCTCCCATCATGTCCTCCACGGTCGATTCTGATACGAAAGGGCTGCATCAAGTCCACAACAAGCTCCACGATGGCCCTGAAAGAGACACAGAAAGTCCCGTCGACGACGCGGTAGATGTGAACTTCCAGCCTGGCGTACAAAACATTGAGGCCGTTACCCTCTCGTGGTCCAGAACCGCGCTGATGGTCGCTTTCGTCCTCATCTGGCTCGTCTACTTCGTCCAAGGTCTTGTCTCAGGTATCAGCGGCGCTTTGATTCCATATGTCACATCCGCCTTCGCGATGCACTCTCTCACGCCAACCACCAGCGTCTTGAGCTCTGTCATTGGGGGTGTCACCAATCTAAGTATCGCAAAGACTCTCGACATCTTCGGCCGACCTCAGGGCTTCTTGTTCTGCGCTACTCTTGCAACTCTTGGACTTATCATGTCGGCCGCTTGCAACAATGTTGAAGCTTATGCTGCGTCTCAAGTCTTTTACACTGTCGGCATCAATGGAGTTGGTTATAGTCTCAGCGTCTTTATCGCTGATACTACTTCTCTTCGGCATCGAGGGCTTATCCAGTCAGTTTGCGGCTCTCCCAGCATCATCACAGCATGGCTGGGTGGTCCCATCTCTACGGCATTCTTGAACGGGGCTGGCTGGAGATGGGCCTTCGGCATGGAGAGTATCCTTGTTCCAGGCGTTACCATTCCTTTATTTGGTCTCTTTATGCATCATTACCTGAGAGCCAAGAAGCAAGGCATCATTCCCAAGCGAGAGTCGCAGGGCTTCTCTTACTACATTCGCGAGTTTGACGTTGTTGGTCTTCTCAGCCTCTCAGCTGGAGTTGCCCTTTTCCTCCTGCCCTTCAATCTTTACGCCTTGCAAGCTAAAGGATTTGGCTCAACCATGATCATCTGTTTCTTTGTTTTCGGAATCCTCCTTCTAATTTTCTTCGGCATCTGGGAAAGGTTCTTCGCCAAAGTTTCTTTTATTCCCTGGAGATTTCTTCAGGATCGCACAGTTGCTGGTGCTTGTCTCCTCTCCTTCACTCTCTTCTTCAGTTACATGTGCTGGGGCATGTACTTCAGCTCTATCCTCCAGGTCGTGAATAATCTCAGCGTCACAAATGCTAGCTACGTCGTATCAACATACACCGTTGGTGGTTTCCTTTTCGCCATCTTCGTTGGTATGGTGATGTCTTACACTGGCAACTATAAAGCTGTCACACTCTACGTGGCGCTTCCTCTATCCATACTCGGATCTGGCCTTATGATCTATTTCCGTCATCCCGATCAGAAAATTGGCTATATCGCCATGTCTCAGATATTCATCGCCTTTGGAAGCGGTGCCATCATGATCACTGCCGAGATCGCCATTCTTGCCGCTGTCCAAGAGCAGCAGTATTTTGCCGTGTCTATCGCGCTGGTATCCATGTGTGCCAGCATTGGATCGGCCGTTGGATTGACTGTCTCATCTGCTATCTGGCAAGATATTATCCCCAAGAAGCTTGCGGAGTATCTCCCCGAGGAGGATCTTCCCAATCTGCCCATGATTGCGATGGACATTGTAACCCAACTATCGTACCCCGTTGGTTCGCCGACCCGGCTGGCAATTCAGCATGCCTATGGCGATGCACATAAATACTTGTTCATTGCTGGCACAGGCGTCTGGGCCCTTGGCATTCTTGCGGTCGTCATGTGGAAGAACATTAACATCATCAACATTAAGCAGACCAAGGGTCGGGTCGTCTAAGGCTGTCTGGCAATGGAGGAGGGTCTGGTACAAGTTAGACCAAGTCCAGCTTGTTTTCATGACAATCAATGTAGCATACATATATATCAATCTGGCGATACAGTCAGCTATCAGCCTGACATGGGATTTTAATTGACTCATTCTCGATGCTGACAAATCGCTCACTCCGAGTTGCTTAGTCTACCCCTCACTGTCGCCATAGTTCCAACTCTTACAATAAGCCGGCCGTGCTCTGACTGTAACTCGAATTAATTCTAAAGCATGCCTCCTCCTACCAAGTATGGTGTCGCTTTGTTTCCCGGGTTCCAAGCCCTGGATGTGTTTGGACCTTTGGACGTTCTGAACTTCACGTCTAGGCGCCAACCTCTTGAACTCTCACTCCTTCATACGGATCTCAATCCTGTGTCTACCTTAGAAGATGACTCTCCTGGCCGAATTGGACAAAGTGTTGTCCCAACTCATACTTATGATAATGCACCGGAAGACATTGAAGTCCTGCTCGTACCTGGCGGGAGAGGCTCGCGAAACCCAGATAATGTGAAACGAGTCCGGGAATTTGTCAAGGAGAGGTACCCTAAGCTCAAGTTCCTTCTGACAGTCTGCACTGGCAGTGCCATCGTAGCCCAGTCGGGTCTACTTGATGGAAAGGAAGCAACCTCGAATAAGAGATCCTTTGACTGGGTATGTTGTATCGATGTCAAGATGTTTTGATACTAACCAGTGATAGGTTGAGACGCAAGGACCTAATGTCAAGTGGGTGCGAAAGGCAAGATGGGTCGTCGATGGCAATATTTGGACGTCATCTGGTATCTCAGCTGGTATTGACATGATCTATGCTTTCATTGCGGAGCAGTATGGACAGGAAATCGCAGATGACACTGCAGACGGCTCTGAGTATGTCCGCAACACCGATCCCAAATCGGACCCATTTGCCGTCTAGCGAAGTCTCGCTCCTCTAATTTTATAAGAAGGCTCTCTTTATGGCCTGCTGTAGAGGCCACACTTTTCAAGTCCTTAGAGCAAAGTTAAAAGCTCAATGGCCTCGTACAAGGCTGACAGCAAGGGTATAAAATAAAATAAAAAGGGCTATAAGATAGTTGTTCCCAACGATCACAAGCAAGATTATATCATAGAAGTTCCTGGCTCTTTTCACTAAGTTTATGTACCCCAAAATCCAAAGCGTTACAAATTTCTAGGTTTATGATATGCTCAGTAAGATTGATGATATATGATTAAAACTCCATCTCGTAGCCTTTTCATCTTTAAACGCTTACAATCGGAATGATAACCTTGCTAGGATATTCTCCGCCATAATGAATCTTGTGCTGTCCCTTATTCTTCTCACTGTCTGGCCTTGGCTTGGAGAACGCAGCAACTTCAGTGAACCCAGGGTACTGTCCCAAGATATCTACCTGAAGGGTCTGACCCTCCTCGTAGTCCACTCCCATACACCAGATACCAATGTCGAGCTTGACCACTTCACCCTTGGGGATCTTCTGCACCTCGTCGTGAGGGTGGAAGGGGAACTGAGGATGTATCGATCGCTTCTCGTCGATCTTCCGTTGTGAAGCTCGGAGAATACCCATCGCGCCGTTGTGTAATGTAAGACTTGAGCGATCCTTCTCATCCATTGCGTCAACTGACTTCACGGGAGTCTTCTCAATAGGGAACTGTAAGTGGCTTAACTCCTTGCCGTTCTTGTCGAGCTTGCGAACTTGTACAAAGACAACCATGTCGTCTAGATCATCACAGCTCATGTATAGCTCCGCTTTGGGCATTCCGATTATTCTTGTATGCTTGTCGAAAGTGTATCGGAACTTGGCGATGGACCAGCGATCTTCAGAGTTGTAGGCCTTGATACCTGAAGATGGTGCACTATCTAGAAGTGCATCATTGTCTCCCAGGTAGAATGAGCGATAGTCGGTATCGGGGACAGGAAAGTCGGGGAGCTCAATGTTGCTCTTGACCTTTCCTTCATCAAACTGGAGAGTTGTCCAGCGCACACGGGGTGTCTCCTCCCAGTCGTTGTCGATACCTTTGAGGTACTTGTCGAAGTATTTCTATGGCAATGTCAGCAGATGTAATTTAGCGTGGAACAAAGGCACTGACCTTGAGCTCGGGGTAGCTTTCCTTCGCCGAGTAGAGCTCGAACCACTCCTGATGTCCACACCACTTGATCCATTTCTTGTCACTTCCCAGCTCCATCCATCCACGCACAGCGCCCATGGTGTGAATCTGGCTGAGGTCGGAACCTGTGATAAAAACAGGAATGTTGATCTTGGAGAAATCCACGCGCTTATCATTCCAGTAGGCATTGGCCTGAGGGCTTCTTCGATACATCTCTGCAAAGTCCTCAACACCATGTTGGCCTTTGATGACGAGAGTTGTGATAAGATCAAAGTTGCTCATAGTGAACCAACCACCTCGGCAGAACTGCTCACGGAAGATATCTCCAGATCCCTCCCAAGGCGCAATTGCCTTTAACGAAGGGGGGTTTTGCGCTGCAGCTTGCCATTGCATAATGGCCAGGTATGAGTTACCAGCCATGCCGACGCTCCCGTTACACCAAGGAAGATTAGCAAGGCCCTCGATGACATCGTGAGCATCCTCCGCTTCTTGTGCACCCATACAGCACGCGTCGCCGTCGCTGTTGCCGGCTCCACGGGCATCAACATGCGCAATTGCATAGCCCTGGTTCACCCACCAAGCAGGGTCAAGACCCTCAAACTTCTCCAGTCCACTGACGTCGTCTTTTGTCAGACAGCAGGCCCATGTGCAAACATTGAAGATCATGTCAATGGCTGAGTACTTCTTGCCATAAGGAGACCAAGAGATGATGACAGGAACCTTTTCGGAACCCGTCGGCCGATAAATATCGACATAAAGGCGGCAGCCGTCACGGACAACGATTTCGACATCATGATCAATGCGGACATCAGAGTCAAGAGGTCTTGCGTCGAAGGGTCTGGAACCCTTCTTCAACACTTCAGACTTTCCTGGAGTGGGTTCAACGTAGCCATTGTCGCCAACCTCAGGCTTGTTGAGAGGCTTGTAGGCAACCTGAACGGGAGGCGGCATGTTGACGATAGGAAGCTAGAAAATGAGAGAAATGGATGTTTCAGATGTAACAGAAAACTTCGTTGTAATAATTTCTGCGAGGGTCTGGGTGAATACAATGATTAGAATTGACGAAGTATTTGACTGGCTACTGTTGGCAAGAGATTGAGGCGTATCTTTAAGCTCTCTTCGCCTCCAATAATTATCTCAAGATTCACTGCGGAGCTGAGAGACAAACTCACTAATTTTCAGGATCCGCATGGTTCGGGTCGGGCTAAAAGACCCCACGGGGAGATTGAGGGGAAGATCGTGGAGACGCAATGCGGCTGATCATGCAACTCCAGGCGGATATCATCATCCTTATTCCCTGTTTTATTATTGGTTCTTACGCTGGCTAGACCCTATACACCCCGCTAGACGAACTGTTTTCCCTTATCAAGTGGCTTTTGCAACGGTCATCTGAGTTAACCTTAATTAATATCCAAGGTCGAGACTGCAGTGAGGAGAAGTCTCCAAACCCGAACCGAAACGAAATAGACCGGGCCGAAAATTAGTGAAACACAATTAGCCCTTCGCTTCGTCAGCCAGCAAAAGATGATTCCGAACCGAGAAAGCCCTCATTGCTCCAGATCTCCGCATTCTGAGTCCCCGGATCAGAGATATAACTAAGGAACCTTCAGCCTCAATCCATTCTTAGCGCTTCATCATCAAACATCATACTTCCACCTTCACTTCATCGTATCATTCACATCACAGTCCATCATGTCTACCACCACTACAATGCAGATGGAGCAGACCGTCGCTGCTCGCTTCGAGACTAAGGATCTCGTCGAGTTTGACCCCAATGTCGTCTATGGCGACTGGAGAGATGAGTTCCACAAGACAGGCTGTGTTCTGATCAAGAATGTCATCAGCAAAGAGAAAGCTCAATACTACTGCGACAAGCAGATCGAGTGGCTCAAGAAGTTTGAGCTTGGCTTCGATGAGAAGGACCCCAGCACTTGGAACGCGGATCATCTCCCCGTCAGCTTCAAGGGTGGTATGTACTATGGTTATGGTGCTACCCACGAGAAGATGGCTTGGGAAGCACGCACTGAGCCCAAGGTTGTTGAGGTCTTTGAGAAGCTCTGGGGAACCAAGGAGCTCTTGTGCTCTTTCGACGGTCTCAATGTTTCCCTACCTAACCGCACGGATATCACTTGGAGCCCTTGGCCCCATTGCGATCAAAACCCCGAGCGCAAGGGGTAAGTAATCCTTCCGAACTACCCCAACCTTTTGCTAACCCGAGCCTAAAGCATGCAAGCTGTGCAAGGTCTTCTGAACTTTGCCCCCAACGGGCCCAAGGACGGTGGTCTCATGCTCATGAAGGGTTCTTCCAAGCTCTTCAATGAGTTCTTTGCTCAAAAGCGTGACTCTGCTGATCATGAGGATGCTCCTCCTCCTGAGATCAAGTACATGGACTTGTTTATCTTCAGCGAGAAGGACGTCAAGTGGTTTGAGGAGCGAGGCTGCACCATGTACAAGGTGGACATGGAGCCCGGTGACTTTGTTCTCTGGGACTCTCGTACCATGCATTACGCTCGATTCCCCGAAGGTGATCAAATCCGACATGTTCAGTATATCTGCAGTAAGTTATGTGCTCCAAGTTGGCCTGAACCTTGACTAACACCAAACTCAAAGTGACACCACGACAATTCGCAACCGAGGAAGCTCTCAAGGCCAAAGCCCTGTGCTTCAACAACTATTATGGGACTACACATTGGCCTCATTGGTTAGTAAATGATATTTGTCTTCCTTGTTCGTTGTTAACTTGTTCCTAGCAACATCCGCATCGCCCAGGAGAAGCCCATGAGGAATGGCGAGATCTGCCCCAAATACCGTACAGAGCCATTTGAGAAGCCCGAGGTAACAGAGCAGATACTTCGATTGGCAGGCGTTAAGCCTTATGATGAATGATGGAAAAGATTGGGAATGGGTCGTGGAGGAGAATGATAGCTTAGATCATCTTGTCACAGTATTTAAGACTTTTCGCAATACATTTTGTTCTGCATACAAACAGTTGTCCTTTATTGTGATTGCAGCAAATCTGATCTAAAATATTACCAATCTTATCCTAATTATCGACATCACCTTGGATGTAGGCCCACGAGTTGATGATATTGGTTGTTGATCCTTCGGATCGTCTTTACAAACAGACTTGGTGGAATCTTGGTCAGGAACCGACAAGATTTTCGGTTCGAGTTCTGATTACACATAACTCCGGATAAAAACTTCTTCGTGACATTTACAATCAATAGTTCATGATAGGCCCAGTCTGCCTAGAACTTGGCATGGGGGACTCGCAAGAGTCTGAATCCGGTTCGGTAGCAACACCATAATCCGGGGTATGATCCGGGGTAGCAGCTCGGTTCGTGATGCCTCTAGCCTAAATCATCACAAACCGCACTAATCGTACCGAGATATCGGGATGTGGTCCCATGCGGGGAAACAAGATTTGCGGGGAGTAGCACTAGCCAAGACCATGAGATTGCGCGCAAGGACTTCACCTCCTGTCTTGTTCTGTTATCTCTTGGCCTCGTCCGTTTCTCTATAAATTCTGGCGGTGCAGCCTCGTTGGATTGTTCTTCACCGCCAGCTTCTGCATCGCAGCAACAGAGAACAACTACTACCAAGGCCAGCATCATGGATACCAAGTCCGATGTCAATCATGTCGAGAGCATCTCGAAAGATTCTCTCGACGTGATTCAGGTCACAAAGTCGAAGATTGAGGTCAGCGGAACTGTCAAACTGATAGAGGGAAAGACTATCTACATCCCAACACCCACTGCAGATCCTCAGGGTAAGACCATGATCCTCTTTGTGTGTTACCAATTGCTGACAGGTCAGATCCCTTGAACATGAAGATGTGGCAAAAGGCCCTCGTTCTCATTGTCATCTCCCTATGTACGTGCAATCCTCGATCGTCTCTCAGGAACGCAAACTCACATACCGCAAGTCTCGACAATCGGTCTGTCATTGGTCTCAGGATTCGGAGGTCTCTTAGGCTTCTACATCCCTGGCTACGTCGCCGTTGGCAAGGACTACGCCGATATCACTCACCTCATGACTTATCCTACCCTCTTCATGGGTATCGGTAACCTCATCGGCATGCCTCTCGGTATCGCGATCGGTCGACGAAGCGTTCTCCTCGGAGCTACAATCATCATGATCCTCAGCGCCGGTCTCTGTGCAGGAGCGACTACCTATGAGTGGCATCTTGCTGGACGCGTCATCCTTGGACTCTCCGCTGGGCAGAGTGAGGCTCTTGTTCCCATGATTACACAGGTAATACCTCTTACTTTCACAACCTGGCGATGTCTAATCCCTAGACAGGAAATCTTCTTCCTTCACGAGAGAAGCACCTGTATGATGATCCAGCAGACTATTCAGACCATTCTGACTACTGTCTTTACTATCTTTGCCAGTCCCATCGCCGAAGCTATCACACCCCAATGGTGGTATGGTCTTGGTGCTATCCTCTCCGGTGTCTGCTTTGTTCTCGCTCTCTTCTTCGTCCCCGAGACCAAGTATTACCGCTCCAAGGCTGCCTACCAAGCTGGCGGCAGCTCCGATGATGAGAACGTTGTTGAGGTCTGCACCGAGCGTCCCGAACTCGACTATGTCAACTTTGCCCCTCGCACATTCCGATCCAATATGAGACTCTGGATTGGCAAGCCTGAGTGGAACAAGGTCGTTGAGATTTTCACCGTAAGTTGCTCGCCCCTCATGGTCTAGAATCCTCTAACACAGACTAGCAAAGCTTTGCCCTCATCCTCTTCCCCAACGTTTTGTGGGCCCTTTGCCTTAACGGTCTTACTCTTGGTGTTAATATTGCTATTGGAACGACTTATGGCTCTATTGTCACCGCCCCTCCTTACAACTAGCCCCAGTCATCTGCCAGCTATGCCAACGCTGGTCAGATCGTCACCTCGCTCGTCGCACTCCCTTGCTTCGGTTTCGGCTCGGACAAGCTCATCAAGTGGTTCGCAGGTCGACGCAATGGTATCCACGAGCCTGAGATCCGTCTGATTCCTCTTGCTTTCCCAATTGTCGTCGGTGTCTTTACTACCGTCTTATACGGGCTTGCTGCTACCTATCCTGAGAAGTACCACTGGTTCACCTATGTCTGGGCGCTTGCTGCGTAAGTGTCTCCCCTCTCAAATGAAAATTTAAAAAACTCAAAATTCTAACTACTCACAGTTACTACTTCACGTTTGTCGGAGCCAACATCGTCGCTATCACATATCTTCTGGACAGCTATCCTCAGCGAGCCGGTCCCCTCCTGGTTATTATCTGTGCCCTCCGTGGTGTCATGTCATTTGGCGTCAGCTACGGAATCACTCCCTTTATTGAGCAAAACGGTTACGATGGCGCCTTCGGTGCATTTGGCGGCTTGACTGGTGCTTTTGGAGTCCTCGGCATCTTCGTCTTCATCTTCGGTAAGAAGATCCGAAAGTTTACTGGAAAGTACTGCGTGGACAAGGACAAGGCCGAGTAAACTTATCCAAAAGGACTATTATTACGAGGTTTCACTGGTAGTGCTTGTTTTGGCCATTAGTAACTATTTTGAGAATGAAGCGGTGTTTAGTGGTTAATATGAATATGATGATTATGATACATTCAGCACAATTTCTCATTGCCTTTATAACAAAGTGATATATCTCTACCATGCAGAAGATGCCATGGCAACAGGTTTCTAGTATTGACAGAGTACCAAATTAGATAACAGAGGACTATCAGTCCCTTGACAGTCTATATTGATTTCCGTGTAGTAAGGTCTCGAAAATGGCCACATGCTTTAGTGTTCCAGGATCATTGTCTTCCCCATATGTGTCAGAATGAAAGAGGCGTGTACTCTTGTGTCAGTTACTGAAATTCCTTCCATATAAGAAAGAAAATGACGCATGTTTCATCGTAAAGCCAAGATATCACAGGTCTATACAGATATGAAATAAGATATAGGTATCCCTCAATTTCTTACTGACTGCCTACGTCGTCAAGGGTTTACCGTTCCATTCTTCTGACGCTCTTCCCAGTCCTCGGCTCCATCATAATCACAATTATATCTCATAAACTGAGCAGGATCAAGATTCACCTTCTTGCTCACCCCGTCAGTTGCTGGCTTCGCCTGCTCCCTGCTAAACTTCTGGATCAGAGATGCTCTATCATATCTGGCAGCAAATACTCTTTCCAAAGCAGCACCGACCTCGTCCCTCGACTGAACGTTAGCCAAGAACGCGCAGACAGCCTCCGCATCCTCGATGCTCTGTGATGCACCCTGGCCTTGGGTAGGTAGCATGGCATGAGCAGCATCACCAATCAGGATGGTTCGACCTTTTACCCAACGTGGCAGAGGATCGATATCTCTAAGTTGCCACAAGCCGATGTCTGGGGCTGCTCTGAATATATCGTGGAGCCATGAAGGGAAATCCGAATAAGCTTCTAGTAGCTTCTCGATACTTCCAGGAGCTACCCAGCTGTCTGAGCTCTCCTCCGCAAGCTTTTCGTCTGGCACTAAAGCAACAATACCGTACAGCTTGCTGTTTCTGCCAGGTCCCATGATCACTCTTCGATCGTGCCCCATGATCATGGTTGTCTTGGGCACTCGGGGATCCAGGAGTTGGTTTGGTGGAGAGAGTCCCTCCAGATTCTCCGTTGGGATCAGCATTCGATACGCTGACGTGCCAGTCGGTAGAGCATTCCTCTTCTCGCCTACCACAGCAGTTCGCACAACGCTATGAACACCATCGGCACCAATGATGAGGTCGCCGTGAATCTTCTCGTCCGAGTCCAGTGTCACAATGCCTTCATCACAGTCGACGCTCGCGACTTGGCAACCTGTGCGAACATCTACAGGATTACCATACGCCTCTTCGCTTGTTGCTGCAGTTCCCAGAGCTGCTTGTAAATCTTGTCTGTGATAGAGCATTCGCTCAGCACCGAACTGTCCTTTCTGGAAGGGCAGTTCTCTCACCAAGTTGCCATCTGCATCAAAGATTCTGAAGCCTTGATCGGCTTGAGGCTCAGCACTCTCAAGGAAAGGATCAAGTTTCCACTTGGTGATGATCTTGCTAGCGTTGGGCTGTAGCGAGATCAAAGCGCCGACCTCGCGTAGGAGGCGAGAGCGCTCAAGCACAGTAATGCGCCTGTTGGGGTGTCTCAGAGCAAAGGCCTGGGATTAGTTAGCTAGGGGTCTGAGGACCTCTGAGGTTCGCCAGACTTACAGTTGCGAGACCTGCGATGCCTCCACCAACAATCACAACATGTAGCTCAGGCATGCTTCCCATGATGAATTTGGTATAGTATCGAGATATTGCGCTTAACTTTCTTGTGCCAGTAACAATGATGTTGGTCTTGCCAATCGCATCTTATACGGTGATGCCAAGGGTCTCATGTCGCATTAGGGGTCACGCTAGTACGGTAGCATCGCTTGTTCCGAAGATCAACGGAGCAGCAAACCGAGTCCGAACCGAATCGAACCGAAGGAACTACTGCAACACAAACCGAGATCGGTCTGCAAGCTCAACCCCTCACTTCACTAGACAAAGCTAATCCTCTATGAGATAACATAGAGGAATGACAAAAGTTGCAGCTCTGTCGAAAAGACATGCCGCGTGCCGCCGTAGATGAAGATTGAACGCGGCACTGAATTCGGTATTTCTCGTTTGAGATAAACTGACTCGAAGCTTTATGCTTGATCCTAAACCCCAGCATGCATTATCCAGATTGAAAGTCAGTTCTTCCAAGCAGCTCACTACGTGAGAAGTACCATCACGAGAGTTATTATCAACTCATTTATTCTAGATTGACACTCTTAATTGACCAGTCTCACTTTGAGTCTTGTCTATACGCACAGATTTGACTGGCGGGATGCTAAAGAACCGAAACCTTTTTACAGCCATAGGTTTATGCAGTACGAAATATTCTACAATGGGCGCTCCATCACATAATGATCATGGTAGAAACGTGCGCTATATCTCTAACAAAACACACGCATTCTGGTGTCTTTATGCTACAGTAACTGCAAACTCCTCCCAATATGCTCATAGTCTCTCCTCTCTAGCTAGCCTCTGCCTTGATATAAGGAATACCCGTCAACTTGAAAGCCCGCTCATTCAAAATGGGCTCGTGCAAGGGTCTGTCGCGTACTACATGATCAGGCTTGCCGTTGCGCTTAGCCTCATTAGAGCCGAGGTGGCGAGCGTTGGGCCAGTGCTGGGCTTGTTAGTGCTTGAAGCAAATTAGATACGCAGGAATAAACTCACTGTTGTGCCGACTCTTCGTTCAAAAGCGTCCTTCTTGCGAGTTAGATCCTCTTGAGACGCCTCAGACACGGGCATGAAGCAAGTGTAGATAGCAAAACGGTCCTGTTGGCTCTTCACGGGAATGTTGTAGTGAGGGGTTCGGGAATCCCAGAGGATCAGGTCACCGGGCTCAGCCTCGACCTTGTACCACTCGCAGCCGTGTTCCTCGAGCCACTTCATTCCCTTGTCCGTGAATCCGTACCACTCCTTAGTCCAGGCTGGAATACGCTCTTCAGTACCTCGGATCTCGTCGTGGAACGTCTTGCTCTTGGTATGGCCGCCCTTAGCGACAATGAGGCCGCCGTCATTGGGGCCGTTGGGAAGAAGGTTGACGAGTCCTTGCAGGCAGCGGAATCCAGGCACATCAGGGTCCTGATCTTGATGAGGCCATGGCTTGTTCTCAGGGAGGTTCTCTCTGTTGGCAAAGCCGTAGTTGATGGCGTCGAAAGAAACAATGAGATCCTCAGATCCAAGGGCCTTCTCAAAGGCTCCGACAACACCAGGCTCCGATCGAACTCCCCAGACGAAGTCCTCGTGGGCGGCACCGTAGTTCAGAAGCATACCCTTCTCGTTAATGACGGGAAGCTTGTCGGGGTGAACACTTGAGGGATCATTTCGGTTGTATCCGAGGCCGCTGAGAATTGTCAGTGAACACTTCGTGAATTGCGATGCGGTCGTATACTTACAAGCTCTCAATAAGACCGTACATACGGTTAGCGTAGCTCAGAGCTCGCTCCCTGGGGATAGCGCCCTTGACAACGGCATATCCATCACGGACGAGATCATCTCTCCAATCACCATATCGTCTATTGTTACCATCGATCACGATACGCTCGAGTCCCTCGGGGCGGAGGGTGAGGGTTGGGTGCTCCTCAGTAGCGGTGGTGGTGGTAGTTGCTGAAGGAGCCATCTTGTATACTGATACTTGCGTGAGATGAAGTTTGAACCAGATGCTTCGGTGGTGACCTGTTGGCTTGGACTGAAGTTGAAGGTCGAAACTCCCATTCCTCTTTATATCCAGATTGAAGAAGCGGCTCTTCGGCCCCACAGCGTCCAGAATATTGGTGCGCAGACTAAAATCTGGGGTAATGCAGGATCAGCAACGAGGGAATAGAATGTCGTGTCCGAACCGAACCAACCGAGTTCAACCGAGCGGACGAGTCCGCAAAGTGTACAGAGAGGCTCTTATCTCAGTCCTCTGTTGGTCATTTGGCTATGTTTGTTGCGGATCTCGCCTCACAACTAGGCTAGAACACTGTTTCCCGCGCCGAGGCCAGTGAAACGGTTGGCGGGTCAAGTATTCCTTGGGAGGCTCCAACAGCTCGCATTACGCGACATGATTCCACGTAAAGAACCCTACGGTCACTATTACTGTTTAACTGTCAGATCATAACGGTACAGTATGACTTCGCTGATTTTGCGTGCTCGTGATGCTCTGCATGCGATTCCATCTCGTCGACATTGTCTGGTACATGAGGAACTGGCTGGTGCGAGGTCCAAGAGTCTCCTTGTCTCAAGCACAGCATTGAGAGACATTACTCTAATGTTTGAGCTCGTCCATATATGTGTGTGGGAACTTAACGGTGGTCGAGAATAAAATGCAAGAATCGTGCTTTACGCATTCCACGACGGAGGAAGAGCCTCGAGCCGTGACCTGCGACGAAGATGTTCCAATACAAGTTTTCATTACTGCCAGATAAGTATGAGGAACATCGTCGTAAGCCTATTCGATCTTAGTACAAAAGTAAGATCTAGTTTACCTAATCTTGGCAAGGGCATCGTAAGTTGTCACAAGAAGGGGCGATTGTTCCCCCAAGAGTATCCCTTGTAACCCAACAGACAGCCTTTTCAAGAATGATAGGCAATCTCCGAACCTCTCACGTATGATCAGCTTACACAATGAGCCCATATCATGGAGCCCGAGCGGCTCGGCTCGGTGTGCATGGGATTGAAACCGACGCGGATGATCATTTGGAGTTTTATAACAGGCATGCACCCACGGGCGGCCTACTACTTTTCTTTGAGACGTTCCCTTCTTCTGTCAAGTCACCTATGCTGGATCTTCTGCCGCAGGTATATAAAGCAGACGCTCTCATCAATTCATTACTGCAAAGGGTATCTAGTCCGAAGTCACAATATGCTTAGGTAAGTTCATGATAAACTCGGGGAGTCTTTTGACCATCCATGCGCCATCTCAGCACATCCCTTGATCTCCAATCGTGGCAAAGTCGCTCTCCATCACAGCCCAGAAGTGGTCCAAAGGCATAGCCTGGAAGGGATCCTGGAAGTACTCCAACGGATCAAACACGAATGAATCGGTCCCGACATCACCAAATTGATTTGGTGATAACATCCTCTGGTCGTTATTTGTGGCCTGCAAGTCTGTCTGTGGAGGTCTTTGTGTTTGATCAACAGAAGAGCTATTATCGCCCGACAAGACTTGGTGCACCCGCTGCGTCAATTCGAGCACGCCTTTCACGAATTCGCTGTGTTGCCCGACTCTCCGATAACAGTCTGCCACATAGTCCGATGCGATGCGTACAAGCTCCCCGTCACTGCGGCCCATTCGCTTGTGAGGCTTCTTGAAGGTCTGCAGCGCGAGGGTTGTGGCAGCAAGGAAAGTGGGCGTAGGCGTTAACAGTGGGAATTCGGGTTGGGAATCTGCAAACTCTGCGACTTGCGTTATGATAGACCTTGCAGCTTCCACGCAGGTTGTTTGGCTTTGCAGTAGTCGTGTTGTACTAATCTTGGCCTCGTGTTTTTGCACTTCGTTACTGAAAGAGGCCTCGGGGAAGAGGAGAGATGCTCGCAGAAGAGTAATTTGAGCCTGCTCCAAATGCGTCAGTAATTGCAGGGTCGTTTTGACAGAAGAAACTTACTTGATGGAATTGCAAAGACAGAAAAACCGCAAATGAACGCTCTTCTGAGCTTTTAGAGGCGCTCTGGTTCGCTTTCGCATCTTCCGATGTCTCGTCAAGCCAGTCAACAAGGGCCTGATCTAGCTCTGAGATGCCCGACAGGAACTCCAAAGCGGTCTCTGCTCTGCGCTGAAAGATGTGCTCACTAATTTTACCCACCAGTAAAGAGAGCGGCACCCATCTGATGAAACACGGATCGAGACCGCTGGTTTTGTCAGGCAAGGGTTGGTCGCAATCGGTAATCTCAATCGCGCTCGGTCGACCAGTCTCCAATTGCATGGACTTCTCCAAAGCATAGCACGCCCACCAGATCCGGGAATGTAATTGTCGGTCGACTTGGTTGCCGGAATCTTCGTTCGGATTGGATATGACGATCTTGCGATGGAAGCCTATGGAGTAACCAATTCGTATGGCTTGGCCAAGGAGGTGCCAGCATTGGCCATCCTTCCCTGTATAGGTTGTCAGCGTCGCTAGTTTGAGAAGTTGATGAGTTTGATGAGAAGGATCTCAACATGTGAGACGTCGGGCGAGGAGGGCCTGAGAATATGAGTGGCTAATTACCTCTTGCACGCATTGCGATTGCGAGTAAGACAAGCGCTTGTACCGAGCTCATATATGGGAAGCTCAGTAGGTGGCTCACTAGAGAATAAGCCCCAGTAAGGTATCCAGTTGCCGTTGGCGATATTTGGCCTTCGTGGTCGTCCATTCCGATGCTCAATACTGCGTAGACTGCGACAAGGGCCGGAGCATCGACTGAGGTCGCCGTGCCTTGGAGCCCAGTCGGAGATGTTTGCTGCATCTCGGAAAATCGCAGAACGTCGGATATGAAGGCTGTATGATCGAGAACGGGGATGAGAGGGTGCGTGCGACTGAAGTATTTCTTCAAACAGGACTCCATGACTGACATGCTAGGGAGATCTGGGAGGATTGGCACTAATGGAAGAGCGTATTCTTCTGTGAAGGACATTCCCCATCGGAAATGTCTTCCAATTGGGTCAAAACCGCGTCGCTGAAGGAAGAGGTCGATGAATCGGGTGAGGCATTGTAGGCTGCTGGAGCCCATGTACTGCACGCAAGCTCAATTAGTATGCAGCTGTGAGACGAAGCCCGAATACTGACCTTGATGCGATGCGACGACTCATCAGTGTTCATGACCACATCAGGGCTGTCATTCGTGTGCACATCTGTACCACTATCAGGCGTGCTCTGACTCTCCTGGTATGCGCGCTCGATCCATGATGGGTTCCTCTCTTTATTCCCTGCATGTTGCGACCCCACGATCGAGGACGCGGGAGAGCTCTGTTGGCTCGCGGTCGCAATTGAAGCCCGGCGCTGGATCGGCGATATTGTAGATATGCTCTGTGAGCTCTTATGTGGCCATTTGCGCACAGCTGGACCATTGGGTCTTCTTGGGTCAAAGGTCTCACACTCGTCGCCGCGAAGAACACAGTTGCGACACTTAGGCGTTGTCGCGTCGCATCGCACTTTTCGCTTGCGACATTGTGTGCAAGCTAGTGATAAACGACCACGTTTTGATCGCGGCGGTCTCGGTGAGAGAGGTTGTTCTTGTGGTGCCGTATCCATTTTGGCTAGGTCGGTAGGCAATGGTAGAAAACTTGGGGCCGCGATCCTTAAGAATGAAAAGGATTGAGACAGCTTTAGGATATTCAGGATATTTCAAGATGAACGTGGATGGCTCTTTGACGACGTAGTCTCTTTCAAGCTCGCGACTCAGTCTCCAGTGCAATAACCTGAATAACAAAGTGAGGCCGTAAGCTCAGTCAGAGATTCTGCGTCTCTGCGAGACGGGACCGAGGGTGTCGTCAACAATTTGTATCCCACAGATAACCATGACACAGGGCGCTATCACGGTGAGCGTCCGGGGTACAGTGCACTAAAAACATGTTCCCCGCATGCCTGGGGATCTCCGAATCGCGGAAGAGCTTCGCGGCTTCAGATCAGAGGAATATTCTTGTCGCGGGGTAGACTCTGGGGTCTCCTAATAGAGACTAGATGGCCCCCACGAAGTTCGAGGCCCTGGGTCAACTTGGTCATGTTCAATTGTGCTCGCTTTCATTGGAGATGAGCTCTTGAGTCGTTGAGGAGGCGTCGTCGCTAAACTTCGGTTCGATTCGGTTCGGAAAAGGACAGCCTCTGAACCGAATCGAGGGGTAGGACTGTCGCTGAGTCTGGGGTTGGCCGATTTGACATGAGACGTGACTCAAGACTCGCGGCCAGATGTAAAATACTGGTCAAACTTGAGGCTTTGTTTGTCCTCTGGGTGTCTCATGGTTATCTAATCGTATCGGTCGCCCGAAATCACTTCTTCTTGCATCCTCTGAGAGACCTTAAGAAGCTTACGCTGCTGAGGTTGATGAGTCTGCAATCCTGAGTCAGAGTCAGTATGCCTCTCGAGCCCAGGGACACAGCTGGCTATGTTCATAGTCTTTTGACACGCGCGGTCGTGATTTCAATTTTGCCATAAATAGGGTAAGTTCCATCATCCGAATTTGCAAGAAAGTGGTCGCCCGAGAGATGGTGAGAAATACGTTGGTCATCGGAGTAAAGGTTGCAGGCATACTGCTGGTATCCGACATGGTGGAACAGTGAATTATGCAGACAGGCATCAAAAGATCACCATCATCGAGGCGTCAGCCTACCTAGCGAGAGGTTTCTATCTTCCGGGTAGAGCAATCCGCGTAATTGATCTAAATCTTTGAAAGCTTAGATGTTGCAATCGTCTTAATTCACGACGTCTCCGCCGTGCACATTGAACGGCGTCGGGTGAGTGCCAATATCTGCTGGTGCCAGCTGGAGGGAGATATACTGGACTGGAGACAGGCGAGACAGTGCACTGCATGCGCTGAAAGTTCAGCACTCCGATTGAGTTCACAAGGGTAACCCAACGGTCCAAATTAAGTTGGACGTTTCAATCCGAAATCTTAGAGTAGCATTATCACGTTTAAGTAATTTATCTCAATTTAAAATTTCCAACAAGCTTTTAGTGACATGATCAGAAAAATATTCCACTTCATGGCAGCATTCGTTGTTATTCGTGGCATCGCGCTCGTAATCCCATCACGGTGTTACAAGACCCCATGATGATTGACATTTCATCAATTCATAGCCTCCATGCCCGCAGCCTCTTAGCAATAAACAAATAAAATGATTTCACCTTTCATCCCTCTCCTTGTCTCATGGGCCAATCGCACAATCCCGAATTGCCATTCCCATCGGCACGCTACCACGAAGATCATGGAACCCTCCCGGAATCTACATCCCGAACCGAAAGCCAGCCGAACCAACGCAACCTAATCCTCGAATAAGTGGTTCGTTCAATAATCTCCTGTTTACAAAATCGCGGGCTTCTGTTCCATGGATTTCTCGGCTGCAACATCAAGCGTATCATGTCAGAGCCTCAACAGTCACAGCCATCTCAAGATGAACCGCCAAACGAGAAGGAATCTGTCGGCGCGCGCCTCCAGCCCGTTGAGACGGGTGCATCGTACGAGCCTCCGCCGATGAAGACACTTCAGCGCCGTCTTGTTGTTCTTTCTCTTTGTTTGACACTGTTCCTCTGTGCGTTGGATACGACTATCTTGGCAACGGCGCTTCCCACTATTGGTCAAGAACTACATGTATCAGCTCGCGAATATGCCTGGATTGGATCCTCGTACACCCTGTCGACGACAGCGGTGACGCCTGTATGGGCGAAGGTGTCTGACATCGTCGGTCGCAAGGTTAGTATGATGACTTCCACTGGTCTTTTCATGGCCGGGAGTCTCATTTGTGCTCTGGCGAGCTCAAGTGGCATGTTAATCGGAGGAAGGACTATTCAAGGTCTTGGAGGTTAGCACGCTCTATCAAACAACGACTTCAACTCGCTAACTGGACTAAGGTGGCGGCTGTATGGTGCTAATAACCATTCTGATCGGAGATCTATTTCCTCTAAAAGATCGTGCCAAATACTATGGCATAACAGGAATAGTGTTTGGCGTCGCTGGAGCCATTGGACCCGTACTGGGTGGTGTCTTCTCTCAGGCAGTTACATGGAGATGGTGCTGTAAGTTGACACCACATACCCCTTATGAGATAGCTGCTGACATGGCCAGTCTACATCAACTTACCCTTTGAGGGTATTGCACTGATTGGGCTGTTCTTCTTGCTCAAGGTAGACATCGAGAAGGTACCTCTCGTCGACGGACTTCGTAGCCTCGACTGGCCTGGCTTTGCTTTCATCATCGGTGGCACCATTTGCTTCCTTTACGGACTTGAAGCTGGCTCAGGTGGACTTGCGCCCTGGAACTCTGCTTTTGTTATTTGTCTCTTGGTCTTTGGAGTCGTCATCCTGGCACTCTTCATGGTCTGGGAAGCGAAGTTTGCCAAAAATCCCATCATTCCGATAAGGATCTTCCAGAGCACCACCAACATTGCCGCCTTCGCTGTCGCCAACCTTCACTCGTTCATTTTCATTGCCTGCGATTACTTCTTGCCGCTGTACTTCCAAGTCGTTCTGGGCTATTCGCCAATCATATCCGGAGTCACGCTTTTCCCTCTGATCCTCCCGATGTCTATCTCAACTGGTGTCGGAGGACTGATCGTGAGAAAAACTGGCAACTACAAGCTTATCATCTTGGTGGGCGCCGCGCTGATGACCTTGGGAATCGGTCTCTTTATTAGCCTCGGTCAACGCAAGGAATGGCCTAAGCTAGTCATAGCAGAGGTTATCGCAGGTCTCGGCTGCGGTGTACTCTTCCAGAACCCTATGATTGCTCTTCAAACGCATGTCCGCCAGAGAGATATGGCGGCGACTATGTCAGCATACACATTCATGCGTGGCCTTTTTGTCTCGATATCAATTGTTGCCGGAACGGTCTTTATCCAGCGTACTGTTCACGGTGGCAATTTGACTGCTGTGTCTAGTGACAGGGCGCAGGGTGAGACAGACAAGCATGGGTACGTCAGTGGTCTACGTGTTATGTGGGCATTCTACACTGCTTTGTGCGGACTGATGCTGGTGTCGGCTGTTTTCATCAAACCAAAGCCAGTGAAGGTGGGGGAAGTCAGTAGTGAGGCAGCAAGTGAGGCTCAGCAAAGCGATAAGTGTTAGTGTCAAGGAGAACCAAGTTGAGACGAAGTAGAGACATACAGGATCAAAGCGAGGTGACAGATAAAGAAGGATATTTCCACCATCTGAAGACTTCTAATGTTTTCAAGTGACACGTCTCATAATCATTGAGCTCAAATACAGGTACAGCTCAGCAAAAACATTGGGCATCAAGCGCAATGATGGCCAAAAAGAACGTGGTTCCGCCCGGGATCGAACCGGGGACCTTCTCGGTGTTAACGAGATGCCATAACCAACTAGACCACGGAACCGAGGCTTTTGATGACTCATCTAAAACAGCAGGGAATTATATTGGCGATCTGGCTGTTCTCGGAAGAATTGGAAGGCATTTCGAAGGTCGAGGACGTAAAATCGTATATGGGATGGTGACAAGGTGGCTTGCTTTCCATTGAAGCGCAAAGCGTAGAACCTTGTTTACAATTGATCGGCTTCGTTTAAGATTCACCATTGAACGGCGGGGTTCAACGTCACAGCCGTGGCCAGAACGACGATTGGTGAACGCGATCCAGCGACAATCTCATCCTGTCACGAATATTCACGTCACGGTGATAACATCGTAAAGTCTCGAGAATTGACTGCAGCAAATGGAATTGATAGATGTATTGGGTATTAATTCAATCGAAGTAAAGTCTATAGTAAAATTAAACGCTATGATGCCACCTATTAATTTTCGGGTTTCCAGCCCCAGTGATGACTTTTATGAGATGATTATGTGAATGATTGCTTGGTGTTGACTCTGTCAATGTCATAAGGGTTGCCCTCATAAGACCTGCGACGCGAGGCCATTGAAGCCCGCGACGCGCGCGATGCACGAGAAGCGTGCGATCGTACAGAGTGATTTGTTCTGCTAGCAGTGATAGGAGCGTAGGCAGGCTCATCAACCTCAGTTGAGGCATCGTCGTCGAAGTTCTCCTCCTCTGGAACAGTCTCGTCATTCTTCTCCTCCTCGGATGAGAGAGCAGCGTCGTTCTGAAGCTTGCGCATGAAAGCAGCGGATTGAGCGGCGAACTTGCACTTCTCGCGGATGGAAGCGCCGTACTTGTAAAAGAGGAAAGGGAAGGGAACGCAAGCCAAAGCGAGGAAAGCAGGGACTGAAGAAGCCCAGTGGATGCCGAGGTCTCGGTACATGTAAGATGTGAAGAGAGGGAATGCGGCACCGAAGAGAGATCGGAGAACCGAGTTAGCAGCCAGGACGGAGGCGGCGAAGATGGTGTAGGAGTCAATGAGATAGTTCATAACACTGAGGAAGACTAGAACCATGCCGAATCCGAAGGGGACACCGGCAGCGATACTGGCCATCCAGTGGATGCTAGGGTCGTTGGTCCAGGCGAACCAGAAAAGGCCAATAGGCATACAGATGGAACCGATAAGACAGGCGGGCAGACGAGCCTCGGGAGGTGCGAAGCCACCGTTCTTCTGCTCGATCTTGATGTAGCGCTTGTTCTGGGGGATGGTGTATGCGATAGCCAAGAGCATGCCGACCATGATGCCAAGGAAGGCCAGGCCACCGACACCAGAGTTCCAGCCACGGTTCTGCTGATACACAATAGGGAAAGCGCCGAAGAGCATGTAGAGGGTACCGTAAACGATAGCCATGTAGATGGAGAGGAGAAGGACAATAGGCTCCTTGAAGAGCAAGATCCAAGGTCTCGACAGGGCGGTCTTGAAAGACTCGGTAAGAGTAATCTTACCACGCTCGAAGTCAATCTGACTGACGTAGACATGTCCTGTGATCTTGGAGAGCTTGGAGGCACGTCGTCGGAGAAGGACGGGGGCGTATGTCTCGGGGACCAAGAGGGTACCGACGATCCAGAGAGCACCAGAAAAGGCACCGAGGAAGCCCATGACCCAGCGCCAACCAGCGTTCATACCGAGGAAACCTCCAATGATGGGACCAAGGACGGGTCCGAGGAAGGGGGCAGCAGCGAAGAGGGCCATGGCGAGACCACGCTGAGAGGCAGGGAACAAATCGGCGATGGTACCACCGGCGTTGGTGAGAGGCGACGAGCCGAAAGCGCCAGCAAAGAAACGGAGGACGATCAGGGTCTGGGCGTTCTGTGCGCCCGCGCAGCCAGAGTTGAAGGCAGTGAGGGCGGCATAGGTACCGATGAAGAGGTATTGGCGACCGAACATCTCACTGAGAGGGGCCCAGAGAAGGGGACCAATTGCAAAACCCAGGACGAAGAGTGACACACCCAGGGTAGCCACCTCTTGGCTGATGTTGAATTCCATGATGATCTCACGGATACCACCTGTGTAAGCTGACGACACGAGCGCGACAGCAAGGGTTGTGAGAGCGACGGTCATGGTGATGAACCACTTCTTGACCAAGCTGAAGCCCATAGGGTTTCGGGGGTCGTTGGGAATCCATTTCACACGGTAGGGGTCTTCCTCAGTCCCTGAGCCATCGTACTTGTAATCTCGAACCTCTGGTGTGATGCCAGCCTGGTCGGCGACTAATCGCCAGTAGGGTATTCTTGTCCGCGCAGGGACTTCGATGTTTTCCGAGTCGCTCATCGTTATTGTCGTAATCTAACTACCGATCGAGACTGTGGAATTAACGTTTGGTGTTCCGCGTCGGTTAGTGTTATTGCGATCTGTGGTGTGAGAGACAAGATCTATGTCGATCATCGGTGACTCGGGGAGCCAAGGCAGTTTATAAACAAAGACAAGGGAAGGTTCCACATCGAAACGGTAGAAATTTTTATTAATCAACGACGTACCTCCGTGACGAACACGACTAACGACTAAGGAGTTCAAATCTCTCCAATTCCATGGCATGGCATGGATTCGTCGGATCCGCTGACCGGCCGTAAGTCCCCGTACAGGCTTGGGCTTCTCGTGGTGACTGGGTCCTTACGTTAAATCTGGCAAGGGATGATATCACCAAGCGAGAAGCTAGAACCTTCTGGGTTACTCCTTTATCTCGTTGTGGTTGTGCCTCGGCCCATCACTTCTTAGCTTGTCGGACCCGGAACGGGGTTTTCGGCCGTAATCATATAAACCCCGGCCCTGGATACAGATATTTTTTATTTTGGACTGGTTACAGTCGGAAACTGCGCGGGTTGTAATATTTGCGACGCAACCCTTACTATTCAGATGCAAGAGATTATATCTTGGGTTCAATGATGCACACTTTCTACGTAATTTGACTGTTTCGGAGAGATGATTGAGTCCGTCATGACGTCCTCCGCGGAAACTCCATGGACATTTGTACGAAAACTTTGCGAAAATAGTGTCATTGGCTGAGAGATGTGCTAAAAATTCTTTTGCCACGGAGTTGCGTCATGACTTTTCCCGAAATCCGGTTTCAGCTTAGCAACCCCTCTGTCCCAAGGCACAAAATGCGCCTAACCCAGCTCTTCTCCCTGGAGACGGAGCTTGCTGACTCGTGAACTCCTGTTGCTTATCGCATGATCCGCTTGTTAAGCACCAGGGTAGATCTCTCGTATCTAGATTCGAGGGTTTGAAATGGAGGTCTTTTACATAGTATCTAATCTTACCAATGTCCCGGAGTTAGGATATGGCGATATGCTTTGGCCCAACAGATGTCAGGGTGAATAACTTCTCTGGGGTCATAGCCCAGGCTGTTTATTTCCAGTGTTGGAATCCACAGAACTACATTAAAGCAGTAATAACATTGCAGGTTCAACTCAACATGAAGCCGGGATAAAAGCAACGTGATGTTTAGATGAAGAATGCTGAATACTAAATTTATTCTTACCTGTGAATAATGTCCCTGTTTCTCAAGATCGCTCTGACTTGTCAATCATTTGAACAGCCTCAGGGTAGGGCAGATCCATGCAGTCGTCTTACGGTATCACGCGACCCGGAATTCCGCTGCAGACTGGAGTTGACAATGACGCGTCACTTGAATACAAAGCCCGTCGAGTGACACGAAACACCCCCAGCCAATTCCGTTCCTCCGTTCGAACAATGAATAGGTAAGCCGGTGTTCATGGCTGCTCTACGCGAATTTTGAGCTGCTCATCTCTTGGGAGCGCGTCATTCTGCTTCTGGATCGTGATACCTTACTCCCACTCAATCTCCCAGCAAAACAGCTAGGTTCCGTGGTCTAGTTGGTTATGGCATCTCGTTAACACCGAGAAGGTCCCCGGTTCGATCCCGGGCGGAACCACGTTTTTTTGTCCTTCGGCACTTTGATCTCGCCAAGACGGGCACCATCTTTTTGCCAAGCACCACCAAAGTCATGTTTTCTAACGCTTCTTGTCCGTATTCTTATTGGATCTGTCACAGGGTTCTATCCAATGGTCATTCCGTACTTTTTATTTGGAATTTTCTCTCATACGCTCAGTTGAAGGCTACCTGAGTCGTATTCGAATCAGATCATCCACAATCGATGCCATACGCTGTACTGCTGGGCACCCTAGGAACTTATGCTGAGCCATATTGATGCGTAGGAATATGCAACGTTAACCTTGAGTTCGTCTAGACCATTCCGTTTAATTGTTTAGCCCATGCCTCCCGTCTAAGTTAGCCCTACCAAACCACAAACGATCCCGGGCCGAACCAGGAACCAGATTCTGGAATTGAACCGTTCTTCTGCAATGCACGCACATACGTCGCACACAAGTTCATCGCGACTGGCTGGTTATACCGGTTAAGCATCTTGTATCACATCGTGCAACATATTCCATGCTTTAACTACAGAATCATGAGGTCTGTTGTCTCGAACAATTCCTCAAGTCCTAGCATTATTGAAGGAACATAATGGCCTCACGTCGTATGACTGGCACTGCCCCGAATCAAATTTGCTCATTTTCCAAAGGACCACTCAGCCCCGTTATTCTAAGCACTAATAACCCTTGCTCGCTGGGCTGTTAGTGACAACCAAGGCACGTGCATAGCGAAGGATGGCGCTTGGGAATACGCTTGTCTCGAGCATAGTTTCCGATGCGAAGCAGCGAATGGCGGAGGTAGGTTCGAACCACGGTGAGCTGAGGATCGGGCCCTGCGGTGATCCTTTCAGCTAAGGCATTTGGTATGTAAAGCTGAGCTATCCCAGCGACGATCCTGATTCATCGCCAACTGCACTTCTTTCTCTTCACAAGACTCAATATGCATTCATCTTTGTTCACGCTACTGGTGGTAGTGGCCTCTGCCCATGCCTCTTGTGCCCGGGCTACGCGCAAGTTCTCTCTCAAGACCACTTACGACTCCAGCAACTTCTTTGATCAATTTTACTTCAGAGATGTATGTTCTTGACCTCACCATCAACCGGACGACTCTGACAAGATAGGCTGCCTACTACGATAGCATTGACCCTTCCTACGGAGGTGATCCCACTCACGGATCAGTCAACTACTTGAGCAAAAGCAAAGCTCAGTCTGCTGGTCTTGCCAAAACAACCAACGGCCAAGTTTACGTCGGCGTTGACTCTGTGAACAAGGCTAACCTTCTTGGCTCAAGCAAGACCAGACATGGCAGAGACAGTGTCAGACTGGAGTCCAAGGCTACGTATGGTAATGGCCTTCTGATTGCCGACATTGAGCACATGCCTGGTACTGCTTGTGGTGTTTGGCCATCCTTGTGAGTTCCATATCATTGGATGTCTTACTTGGCCTGATAAACTCACATTTGCCGCAGCTGGTCGTACAACTTCGACGAGGACCCAGTGGGAGAGATTGATATCATCGAAGGAATCAACGACCAAAGCCAAAACGTCGTCTCGTTGCATACGTGCGGTGCTTGCAAGTTCACCAAGATCGGCGGTCTTGACGAGCGCCCTAACTGCAACAATGGCGGAACTGAGTCTGAGCAATGCGAGGACGGCACAAACTAGTCAGTGTATCATGGCATAATACATCATAATAAGCTGACTTCTGTTCTCAGCGACGGTTGCGGCAGCACTCACGCCTCTGGTTCATATGGATCAGCCTTCAACAAGGGCAAAGGAGGTGTCTATGCCGTCTGGCTTGAGTCAGATGCTCTGAAGATCTACTGGTTTAACCGCCAGAGCATCCCAGCCGACATCAAGTCCGGAAACCCCGATCCCAGCAAATGGGGCACTCCTGCTTCGCAGTTCCTCAGCGGTTCCGGTTGTGATGTTGGAAAGTATTTCAAGGGCCAGACCATCGTAAGTCTACCAGTAGACACATACAGTCATATGCTAATCCAGACAGATTATCAACACTGCATTCTGTGGAGACAACATCGACCAAGGCACTTGGAATGAAGAGTGCAAGGCTTCTACTGGATCTAAGACCTGTGATGACTATGTAACTAACCATCCTGAGGCTTTCAAAGAGTCGTACTGGCTCTTCAACTCCATCAAATATTACCAATAGTTATTATGGTTATGATTAGAAACAAGCGTGTTATCTTCTAGTTTGCACGCCTTTCGAGATTAGCTCAACGATTTCATTTGTTGCAATGTCATAAATGGAAGCCAAGCTTTCCTTGTGGTCTATCAAAACCTATTTATTTGCCCGAGGATCCTAGATCTTTTCTGAGTCGTACCGCCAATGCTCTACACCAGTCTTATTTTCAACGTACTCAAGAACTCCTATAATTGCCCCCATATTATTGACCGCTTCATCACCAGCGTCGCGTCTAGACTGGCATTTTGGACACTGTTTGAGCTTTATACTGTTGTAGTTCCCACAATAATTGGCCTCCCCTTGATACTGCATGCACTTCCAGAATATCACTTTTTCATGTATGTCAGTGGATCTGATCCAGCTGATGGGTCCGGAGTCCGCCATAGTGCTTTCTTGAATATTCTTGAGTTTTTTTTTTGAGTTGAAATGGTTGTGTTTGTATTTGTTTTATTTTCAGGGTTTGGTACAAGCTGATAGAGATGTTTGTGGAGGGCTCTTCTATTTATAATTGTCTTCTGTAAGAAATTTGCTCAAACCATCTTCACTGTGCTGTTTGCTGTCCGTGTAGTTGTGATGCGCTACGGCACTGAATAGCCGTTTACCGATAGGTAGTGGAAAAGTCTGTGAATTGTTAACCAGCACTGCGTGATGTAAGTCATATATTTGGAGTAAGGAATACTGCTACTCCCGACGTAGCATAGTCAATGCCTCCTAGTGGAACCATTCTTTTATGAGCTGGATAGATCAACACAGAAGCACAGAGAGTAATTATTTCCTATTCAAGCCTTATCTACTGGTTCTTTCTAGTCATACTGTTCACAGCAAAGCGTATTGGACGCCTGTGATAAGAAGTGTCTTTGTTGTTCTCTCAGAGCTTCAAATCTCCTGTGAATATAGACGTAGTCATGAAGATATCGGACGGAGTATCTGAGAGACCATTAAAATATTGGGCTTATGATTCGGTTTTGTAAATTCAACATATAGCCACTGGCTGAAGTCCTTAGCTTAATGCCATCGAGATTGGACCACAAGTCACAACTTACAGATCGTCACAAATTGAAAGCAACAACGATTTGCACGCCACTCTATTTCATTTACATTGACTTCTGAGTAGAGAGTGAGGAGTGATACAAGAACCAATTGGCAACGGATATAAAACATGTCTCTAGTACCGGTTTACTCCTCTAGTCAGAGCCTGACAGCTGAGTGTTGGTGCATTAGGGAGCGCTGCGATTAGTAGTGACGCATGTTCCTACGCCATGAGAGGGAGTTGCTCCGTCACAGTCGGCGTCGGCGTGTGCGCCCAGGAACAGCAGCTGAAGTCTCAGTTGAAGCAGTGAGTGTCTGAGTGGTACAATGGGCGGTGGCATTCGCTGTCGAGAGAAGGCTAGTAAGGAATTTAAGTGAGAGTCTTGCCGACCTCAGTAAGTCATGTCTCAGCCATGGTGGTGTTAACAAGGTCCAGCGCTTACGTCGTTGGCCACAATAAAGGCCAACACGCCCGTGAGAATTTGAAATAATCTCAAGGGCGCAACGTCTGATGACTTTATAACAGTGGGAAACTAGAGAGCAGATGTCTTGTGTCTGGCAGCATATTCGATGACACTCATCTCACTCTTTGCGTCCGTATTTCCTTGTCCATTGTACCATATCGGGCCGAACCTAAAGTACAGAAGCGAGCAAATCCGAAAATCTGTCCCTGGTTGCTGCAGTGCGAAGGTTTGTGGCTGAAGATGTATCCAATGGCCCGCGACCGAAAAGGCGCCTTACAAGGCTAAAGGCCAATAGTTTGAGCCGGACCAATGGCTTCGAGGCAGACACAGGGCATGAAGCTTGGCAGGGAGAGCTCAATCAGCTCATGCCAACAAGAAGCAAACAGCAGTGGGAACCGGAAAATGCTTATAGGACGGCGATGCTGATGGGGAATGAGTTCAGTGATGAATTCAACGATGAAATCAAACGCTGTTTTAGTAGTCAAAACAAGTTACTGAAGTCTACTTGATGCATTGGATGTCTCAGGGAACTTCAAACACCCTGTCGATGATTCGCTGGGTTCAAAGTTCGTGACTGTATACTACTGCAGGGTTGTGCATACGGCTTCCTAACCGGGTTTCCCCCTCATGCTGACGCCAGCCTTCCTTTTTCGCATACGCCAGCTGTCAAAATATCTCACCTCAACCTGAAAAGGCACGCTTCCCTGTACAAACCCCCGCTGAACTTTGCTCAACTTATCATGTAAAGTTTGCAAGCATGGCAGGGTCACCTCTAACGTCAAAATCCCCTTCCCCAAAGGAGTCGTCCCCAAAGGAATCATCACCCCACGAACAGACAGCGCCACTAGAGCCCGCTGGTCAACTCGAAGTAGATGAGGGGAACATCGCTGACAATGATTCAGCCCTGGGGGAAAACGATACTGGGAGCTCCACAGCTTCGATCGCCTCTAGCATTTACAAATTCAGAATTGAAAATGGCAGATCATATCATGCTTACAAAGACGGCATCTACGTCGGCCCAAACGATAACTCGGAGCAAGACCGCCTGGATCTTCAACATGCACTCTGCCTCCTCACTTTTGACAACCAGTTATACCTTGCGCCCATCTTTGAAGACGGCAAGACACCTGTGAAACGGGTATTAGACATCGGCACAGGTACAGGGTGCTGGGCAATTGACGTTAGTGATGATCATCCTGAAGCGACTGTCATCGGCGTCGCCTTGAGCCCAATCCAGCCTGCATTCGTGCCGCCTAACGTCGAGTTCCAGATCGATGACGTGGAAGAAGACTGGACCTTCTCCGAGCCATTCGATTATATCTATACCAGGTTTATGACGGTCTCTCTTGCCAACTAGCCACGGTTCTTCGGACAAAGTTCACGAATCTAAATCCAGGTGGCTGGATGGAGGTGGTGGATATCCTTCCCCCGACTATATCAGTGGTCAAAACTCTTGCTTGAAGCCACAGAAAAGATGGGTCGACCCTTTGGTGAAACAATGACCTATAAGACACAGATGGAGGCTTCTGGCTTCCAGAACGTCACACAGCAGGTTTTTAAATGGCCATAAAACCGTTGGCCTAAGGATCAAAAGTATAAAGAGCTAGGTAAACGAATACCTCCTGGTGCCGTTTATAGAATACAAACTGACGGTGATTTAGGTTCTTGGACCCTCGAGAATATTTCCAGTGGTCTTCACGGGATTAGCAGTGCTCTTTTCACTAGAGTCCTGGGCTGGTCAAAACCTCAGTTGGATGTTTTCCTGACTGATGTTAGAAAGGATCTCAAGAACCCTTCCATCCACGCATATTGGCCTATGTGAGTTATGAACCTTGACCATAGGGAAAGACAACCAACACAAACACAAGATGCATCATATGTGGACAAAAGCCTGAAGAGTAGTGCTAACACTTGATGACATCATGAGACCTGTTTGCGGACAAGTCGATGAATGAGAAGAAAAGTAACGAACAACCCCAGATTTGTCACGCACCGAAGAAAGCCAGACACGTGCAGATAGAACTTATGTTATCTGAATTTTATGGATAGAAGCACCTCTGAATATTTGACCCTGCCTGGCGTTGTGACTATGTCTCACGGGACCTGCCGTTGTGACAAATCAAAGCAAAACCTTTGCGGAGTTGCTCCTCACATTAATCAGACACGGAACAGCACGACGGCCGTCCCGTCACGCTATTGGTTCTTGCGTACATGATTATCCAAAGCGGATAAATCTGAATCCTTCATGCTAGACTATTATGGATACCACGGTCCTAGCACGAATAGAACGTTGTGAGGGTCGCGGACTATTGTAGGAGTAGGACAACGAAAGTCCGCAACTCCGCACTTTGATATAGCACAGCAACGAACCATACGTAGTACATAAACCAGTATGGCCAAGACTATTGAACTTCAAAGTAGTTCATACAAGGGACTAAAATACATTCATAGTAACTCCAATCCAGGAGGTCATTTCCACGACTTACACAATGTCACATAACGTCGTTTTCGTCACCGGTGCTACCGGCTCCCAAGGATCCGCTGTTGCAAGACGACTACTTGAGATAGGCTGGAACGTACGAGCTACGGCTCGTAACATGGACTCTCCCGCCGCCAAGAGACTCCAAGACCAAGGTGCTGAAGTTACCCCCGGCGACTGGGACAACGAAGCAGTTCTCGGAGAGGTCATCAGAGGATGCACACACGTATTCATGAATCTGGTACCGAATATCACCACATTCAGTTCAGAGGTACCGGCAGCGAAACGAATAATCGACATAGCGAAGGCAGCTGCCGTCAAACACATGATCTACTCCAGCGGTATGGCTATCAAAGACATGGAAAAAGACAAATATCATGACCCAGAACACCCTGTTGGGCGCGCCCATGGATGGAAGAAAGAAGTCGAAAATCTAGTCAAAGACGCCGGCTTCGAGGAGTGGACAATTCTCCGAGGGGGCTTCTTCATGTGTAACTTCCTGGCGCCTAAGGTCAATATCATGTGCTCTGGCCTCGTAGCTAGCAACACGTGGTCAACTGCATACACGCCCGAGGAAGAGCTACCAGTCATGGACGTCGAGGACCTTGCGAAGTTTGCAGTGGCGGCTTTCCATGAGCCAAACCGCTTCAATCAGCAGACCATCGAAATTGCAAGCGAGAAGCTCTCGCCCGATGAGATCATGCAACAGCTGGGCGAAGCAAGTGAAAAGCCTCTAAAAGCCGTGTATCTAACTTATGATGAGATCGAGGCGAAGAAGAATGAAGATATCTTTGTTGCTATACAGTTGATGTCCAGAGGCTTGGGAGATAAGGTCGATATTGAAGAAGTCAAGGGTTGGGGAATCCCTTTGACAACCTTCAAAGAGTTTCTTAAGAGGGAACGCTCCTGGGTTGAGAGCACTTTCCCATAATACACCATTAGCGCACTGTGGTTAGACTCATGCTAAGTCCAAATACATTTCAAAACCCTTATATACACTTGAAAGAAATATGTTTAGTGGCTTTCTTGTGAGGCTGCATTGCGCCGCCCACACAAGTCCACAACCTTACTACCAATAAGCTCTCCAATAGCCACCAGTCTTCAGACAGTACTGTAAACTAGTGGGTGCTATAGAAAAACGTGAAGGCTGGAGAAATAGACTTCGGGTTGCGAACCTCGGCGGGCGAAAGCATCGGTATCTGGCCTCTGGGAATGCTCTGAAAACTCTATAACCTTCCGCCACGCTCATACACTTTCTCTGGCTCAAACAACTGCCTGAACCTTGTCAAGTTGGCCTGAAAAGAACGAGTATAAAGGCCCGCCCTTTCACCCCTTCTTCAATTTTCTACTTCTTCCTCCTTATACATCCTAGTGCATGGGTCTTTTGCTACTCTGTGAAGCAATAAGCTGAGAGAGGAATTTTGCTGATTGAAAGCCTCCTATTCTTTCATAATAGCCACCCCCTTCTCTATACTGGGTGCGCCTGGTATAGGAACTTTTGGGACCTTTTTTACTGACTGAATGCCATCATAACTTTCACCGATGTTTGAAGCATCGGGTCTTTACATGGTAGCAAACATGGAGGTCGATGATTTTTTCTTTGCTTTTACACAAAAGAGCTGGATATGAGGCTATCCCATGGAAATATCCCATGAAAGTCATTCTCCGATTTTCAACATCACCTTTTTAAAACCTATTCCATGATACAGCCATTGTAATGTTGGAACATGACGGGACTGACTTGGAGCTAAGAACACCTGACTAATTGTGTGAATGCCTGAATGTGATAATCAGTCCTGTATAAGTGTCCGCATGGTAAGTTGTGAATTTGTGAGCGAAATATAAATTGAAACCAGGTAAATTGTAGAGCTGGTTGGTGATCTGTATACAGCTGATCCGCAAACCCATCTCAAATGTGTTCTGTGCTAGAGTTGTTCCACTTCTCTACCATCTTGAGAGAGTCATCCCAAAGTCTCTGCTCATCCTTGGGACTGTAAGTGTGAGAAACATAGGTGTAAGAAGTCGAAACACCATCATCTTCTCCCCGTTCCGCAGTACTACAGTTTGTGATGTAAACACCTCCTCTTCCTTCCCATTCTTTGCCGACGGCAGCGACCAAGGTACTTGCAGCCGCTTGCTCGAGGCTTTGAACCTCATGCATTTTGTCACCAATAACCCCTGCCATCAACTCCTGAGGAATATGACGACCAATATTGGAGGCAACCAGCCCTGGGGCAACACTAGTCGCATGTATGCCCCTGTAGCCATATCGACGTTCAATCTCATTGGCCATGTAGGTATTGGCGGTTTTGGAGCGAGCGTATGCTTCCCATGGCGTATAAGCTGAGGCACCACTGGTCTCATAGTTGTAGTTGTTCGAAGCGGGTATGCCTTGCATGCGATGAGCAGTAGCTGAGACAACAACGACCCGAGACTGGAATTTCTCAGTTGACGCTTTGAGAAGGCTAGGTTTGAGGAGCTCAAATAAGAGGAAGTGAGATAAGTGATTCGTAGCGAACTGCTCTTCAAAGCCATCGGCAGTAGTCGTGAGCTCTGGGACGGCCATGACACCAGCATTGGCGATGAAGATACTGAGCTTGTCGGTCTCAGAAAGGATATTATTTGCGGCAGCTCTAACACTATCCATGGAGCTCAGCTCAAGTTGCACAAGCTTCATCTGATCCGGGTTCCAGAAGTCAGCGAGAGCTTCCTGGGCTTTATCAAGGTTTCGGACAGTCAGGAAGAGCTTAATGCCTGTAGCAGCAAGCGCCCGTGCGGTTTCTATGCCGATACCGGATGAAACGCCAGTGATGACTGCTGTCTTTCCAACGAGTTGGTTCTGCATTTGCTCATGCTCATCCTGCTCTATCTCCAGAGCAGTGGGCCGGTTGTCGCCTGGGCCTTGGGGGCTGGTATAGAGAGGGGCGTAACGAGACATATTAAAGCTGTGTGAACTGAGTTTGAGAAGAAGGGTTATTGGAGTGAGATAGAATGTAGGATTGAATTGAAGAGACTTTGGTATAATATCGCAGCTTCTCCTGAATTTATAGTAAATTCGTCGCAGCTCAGGCCGCCACCCGAAACCTGTTCCCCAAACCGCCATGCTATGTCGCTCTTCAAATCCTGATGACAATGTAACCCAAAAGAGAATGAATTACCGAAGGATTCCTCAAGGTACACCGTGCATGCTTCTGGTCGCTTGGACATGTCATTGTTAGGGGCGCATCATCGGAATTAAAGGAACGTGTAGCAAGGGCTCGAAGAATATTCGCGATCCGAGTTTGCAGTATCATACCATGCGAGGATGACTTTTTATCTCGATTCGTATTAGCGTGACATATTTCGGCACGTCAGCTCGCATGGAGACTTTATTTGTCACAAACCCCCATTCGACCAGGTTTTTCATCAAAGCTTACATTTTCACTACTCTCGCTATAGCCCGCTGGTCTTTGGACTCATCACTACTGCTGGAGTTCAGCGAGGCTTGTCACGAATTCCATCGATTATGGAAGATGCTGAGAGAAAGCAGCGGCGTAAGCTGCAGAACAGGATCAACCAACGAGCTCGCCGCAAGTAGTTGATGGACAGTTCTGATTACAATACTTCTTATCTTGGAGGCTAGCTTGGCCATCTTTAACTTTTGCAAGCAGGAAATCGCATGAACAATGACGACACAACCATAACCCGTGCCAAGCAGCAAAGGCCGACATTCGGAGTAAAGCTCTGGAGGGTAGATGAATTCGGTCTGGAGGCCGGAGCCGAGAACGATGAATACTCCGTCACTAAGCAAGACCAGAGATTGTTTCTTACCACTATATACAAGGGCACACTGAGCACCGCAGATGTTGAATTATACAGCCAGCAACTCGACATCCATCAACGTCTACAGCCATTGAAGGGCGGGGCGCCTCCTCTCTCGGACCATCTTTTGTATCTCATAAACTACAATGCTTTCCGAGGGCTTTTCCAGAACAAAGTAACCCTGTCGCAGGTGACGGATCATCTTGTACTGGAAGAGGGTCGGGCTGAAAAACTGGATGTAATGGTTGGCCTGAAGCGCGATGCAATTTGTGTCGAGACGGGCCTAGATGTGCCGCCTCATCTTCGTCCTACAGCCCTGCAATCAACGAGGGTACATGCAACCTGGATCGATTTCATTCCGTTTCCAAAGATGAGAGACAATCTTATCACTCACCATGATCATTTCAACCATCGACTACTTGTCACTGACATAATGGGAGATCTACTGGACGACATCATGTTCAACAAATATGGAGAGGGCACTGGGCCAAGAGGACGGCGACTTGTGTCGAGAGGCAAACCTGGCGATTATGCTTCAGATCGGCGTGGCTTGATCATCTGGGGAGAGCCGCATCGTATGGAGAGCTGGGAGGTGACGCCTCGGTTTCTGGAAAGATGGGGTTGGGCTGTCGAAGGATGTCCCGAGCTGATGAGGGCAACTAATCATTGGAGAGCATTGAGAGGAGAAGTTCCATTGGTATTTGAGAAACAAAACACAGGACAAGTCGAGAATCGGGACTGACCACGGGCAATGGAGTTCGCGTTGGGATTTTGTGGAACCTCAGGTCGAGGTCAAGTCAATTGATGAATCAATGACATCAACCACTGCCATGATTGACGATATGTCGGCTTCAGAAATGTCGTCATTACTTTCGCTACAGCAACAACCTATGAAACAGCCACGGTTCTTTTGTTTCTTCGACCATTCAACATACAAACTTCAACATCAGCCATTCAAGCCTTTACAGGAATTCTCAGATCTTCTGCAAGTACATACTCTACTCGTCTCAGCTCTTCGAAATCATGACCATCGCACGCCAAACCCTCTCCTCTTTCAGACGCATCCCGACCGTCACATCCGCCCTTCGATCCCAACCTGCGCTGAGCCCATACACCTCTATCCGAATGAACTCAGGCAAGGTCAAGACACAAGTATCCTCCGATCCCAATCATGACAAGAACAATCCACCAGTCGCCGATCACTCAGACGGAGCCATGGCTTCGCTGAAGGGCACACCGGGAAAACGCGACGCGAGCTCACTCGGAGACAATAACATGACAAAGAAGGAGAGGAATATCAACGGTCAGAATGCTCAAGAGCCGGATAGCAGAGAGGGAAGTACTGGCGAGGCAGGCCATTTCGAGAAGTCGGGCAGGAAACCCAAGATGTAGAGCACATGGCCTATTTGTATTCCACGTATACAAATAATGAAGATCATCGAAATGAGGATTTCATTCATAATACATCCAGGCCGTGCATGAGTCGTTGTTGAGGTTATTCCGAGTCGAAGCGTGTTCATTGTGACACGGATGCACGTGATCCCTGCACAGATTCTTTTCCCCGTAACGGTATCACCAGAAAGTCAACATTCACGACACTTTACTCTCGTAAACCCTTGACCCTCAGAAAAATGTGCGGGATCGTGCCATTCATCAAAGGCCTTTACGAGGATCTCATGGAAGCCATTGATGATCTCTTCCCAAATCGTTCTGCGGATTCGGCACCGCTGATCAACAATCGCCAACCGTTTCAATTTCAGCAGCCCCATCAACAAGCGTATACCGTAACAGCCCGCCCGGTCGCAGAAACTCATCGCAGAGCGACGGAGAGACTAGAGGTCAGAGCTGCATCCGCAAGAATGCCTTCACCGCCGAGAGGAGATCCTACGCGATGATTTTGAATGAGAGGATAGAACGCGTAGTCAGTTACGCTGAGGCCACGACGCAGACAGCCAAGCTGACGCAGCGACGCGATATTTCACGAAGACAATAGACGGCCCTGGGGAAACAACAAAGATCTTGGTAAATTGGAGCATCGGTGTTCTTTCATGAGCTATCCTACATACCGACCAAAGAAACCCAACGCGATATCGCCATGTCATAACCTGAACATTTGCAGAAAAAGCATTATTCACCCTGATCTACCCATCAACCATCCAGCTCACAATTCATAAAATGTCGACAGAACCCAATAGCAAATTTCTTCGCACTCTCCTCATCAAAAGGATCATACTCGTCCTCTTTGGGCGTCGGCCACATAATCGCCAAAATCTCCCCGCCTTCCTCGGCAATAATTGCTTCATCATCACTTCCGACGCGCCCTATAAGGGCGATGATTTCTTGATTTGACCAGCTTCTGCACATGCGTACACGAATCAATCCTTGCTCCGCAGGACCGGTTGTCATGCACATCCATTTATCGTCCATGTCCAGTGGACGATGGCCATTCATGAGGTTTCTCATGTTTGGGCCAGATAAGCGGACTCGCCATTCTGCGCTGGAGGGGGTTTCGATGGACTTGACGTTGATGCGAGAGCCGGTGAATCTCGTTTCGGTTGTCATAGTAGAGGCTTTTGGTGGTTGAGTCTTTGTGTTTATCTTTGTGTTTGAGACTTGCGATAATTGAATGATGATACTTTGAAATATTAAGTAGGATGGAAGCAAGACATACTTATTCATTTACGTTGTGACATGCTGTAGCATGCCAAAGGTGCTTGCAGTCAGCTGAGTCATGCCGCTTGTCTGCCTTTCCATGACTCCGCCTCAATAGAGGATCATACCTGAAGCAAAGCCTCTTTTTATAACTGACTAAAATCTCACTGCATAAACTCCTAGGATCATGAATTGCTGTAGCGCTACATTTAATACACATGTCTCAGATTTTGTTTGTATTGCGAGGACGAGGACAACACACGACAATTATATGCGGTACTAAGGTACTGCGACTCCAAGCTGCAATATCGGTGACGGCTTCCGGTTCTAGGGGAGTATGCTTCACGGGCCAGTTGTTAGTCTCAACATAAGGAAAGCCGTGAAATGTGAAGCGGGGTTCCCAAACTTACTGGTCAGTACCCTTGAGGATGAAGTGATCCGTTGAATGAGCGGTACTTGAAGGCTTAGACCTATCTCGCCATTTTCTAGTACCTCAGCATACCGTATCTGAGAATGATAGCGCCACTGACAGTAATCATGCGCAACCAGCAAAGTTCTGATCAAATTCGACTATAGCCTTGCCCGAAACGGCCTGGAAGATCTCCTCGGTTTGAAGCTCTGTCAACTTCAAACAGGCAGACTGCCTGATGGGACGAGAGCCGCGGATGATGGTGGTTAGTTCTTGGACGCTGCGCCAATGGCCATTATCAAAATATGCCGTTGACCCGCCCTGGATCATAAACTCTCTGGGGTCGTAGATCTCCCCATCGTAAGTCAGTGAATCAGATAGAGGGCCAAAGCTGTAGAATCACTTCGCATCAGATGGGATATGAACCTGGGTAGTACCATTGCTGAGAGGAAGGTCACATGGCGTCGACCCCGAAGTCGCCCTCTCGGTGTGACCGAAGAGATGGTCGGCGTACTAACCCTCTACAACCAGGATAAGAATAGTGTTTCGGCCTCTTAAGATTGCCTCTGTAATATCGTAGATGTCGTAGACAGGCCGATGCTCTAAAGCCTGGAAACCAGGGGCCGGGATATGATCTCCTCCCTGCTTGCTATTGATCCGGCTATGTAAAGACCCAGAGCAGTGATGTATGTGCGAGACTTCTAGATATGAGCTGACTTAGTCGCTGTATCAAATATATTTCGAAAGCATGCTGGTATTTTTGGCTTACCCTCGACAAGGTTCCAACGCGATGTAATGGACAACGAGTGTTGCCAGTCTTCGGGTTGTATGGGACCTGTCTCCAAGGACCAAATCAGTCCGATCAGTCGACGGTTGGCAAGCCAAGCCTGTGAGTTATAACACGGACAAAGGCTTATTTCCATTACAGCCCGTCCCTGGCAAAACGAGGTATCTTGGCCAAGAAGTGTTGAAGCTGTGGATCCGAGGTTAGTACCCGCGTCCTGACTCCTCTGGATGTCACAAGGACTGTGTTTCCAGGCTTTTGCATGCCGTTAAAACCTCGATGATTATGCAAGGACGGGTTTTGGTAATCCCTGAGGCCCTGCTCAAATGAGACCTGGGAGATTGAGACAGGAATTTCGAGATTCTGTAACTGTCAGCATCCAGGGGGGGCACTTGGCTATGAGCAGCTTTAAGAACTAAACTTCTTAACAGCCAAGACTTGCTTAATCAGAACCGAGTACCCAGATAAAGTGGCCAACAATACACGTCCCGGAGTGATAACCTACCACTTTTGGACCAAGTTTATCGGCACCCAGGAGATGCATAATGGGTGCTACCAGGTCAGTGGGGTTTATCTGAACGAAATATCACCGATTGGCTCTCGGTAACTCCACTCCTCTAAAACTGTGGATAAAACTTGAGACCGAAGTTCCCGGAAACGTTCAAGGCCGTGGCGAGGTTATAAGTTAGCTGCAACCACCTCAGTCTATGCCAAAAATCAGCTTTCTGCCGACTGGATAGCTTCAGGCAGTTCCATATCAACTCAAAAATGCTGCCAAATCAACGGTCTAAAAATAAGTTCCACCATAAGTCTAAGAATGATTGCTCCAATTGCAAGCGGCGCAAAGTCAAGGCCAGAGCTATCCATGCATGGTGCATCAAGTACTTACGGCCGTGTGAATAGTGTGATGAACTTCAACCGAGGTGCACCAGCTGCACCAGGTTTAATTTGGAATGTCAATACGACGTTAATCCGGACGTACCAGCATCTTCACTCACAACCGCACTAATTGCCCCGGTGAAACCTGGACGAGGCCGGCCGCGTAAGAACTGGTCATCCAACACCCAAGACTCCTCACCCCGGTCCCATTCCCAGTCTGAACCCAGCGAGTCATCTCAGTCCCCAGAAACAGAAACGCAGTTAAACATGGCTCAAACCGAGCTATTGCGTCAATTCATCATTTTCACTGGGCCAAATCTCGGCGCTTCTGATGATCCTAATCACCCTATCGTCCAGTTCTGGTCACGAGATGCGACATTACTTGCCGCATCGTATCCTTATCTCCTCCATCTATGCCTCTCTCTTGCGGCGTATCATTTGGCATACCTAGCATCCAACACTCCACTTAAAAGGTCACGCTATATCGCCCTGGCCAAAGATCACTTCTCCTTGGGGTTGGTCCTGACAAATGAAGCTTTATCGCAAATAGACGCCCCCAATTGCGGCAGTCTGTACGTTTCAACGGTGCTAGTCTGCTTCTGTGTGTTTGCAGCAGGTTCTACGGGGTCTGATGATCTATTTGTGTGTCCAGCTAATGGCAACTCGCCTCATAGCTCTCTTTCCCTAGCCCGTGGCACAAGACTTATGCGGCAGCTTTTCGAAGAACAGGTATTGTTTTCTGGGCTTACTGAGGCACTCGGTAGCGGTAAGGCGCCTCCTGATGGCCCCCACCCAACCTACATCTGCGAGGGCTTCGCTCGGGTCGACTGGGCTGGCCCGGTCGAGAAACTACGCAATGTCATTGTTTCAGATTCACATACGCACAATGAAGACTTTGTACGATCTCTAGAAACCATCACCAACATCTACGAAGCCACCTTTGGCAACGCTGATGGGTCTGTCAAATGCCCACTACACTATAAGAGTGTTCTTATTGGGTTTACATGATGGAAGATGCCTTCATTGACTGCCTACAGACCAAAGACTCTATAGCCCTATTGGTACTGGCCTATTACGCACCTTTGGTTCAGACTATGAAGAGAGCTTGGTTTATACATGGCTGGGCTGATCATATTCTTTTTGTATGCAATAAGTATAAGTTATAGCAAAGGACTATTCTGACTTTCTTCAATGGCCAACGGAAGCGGTAAAGGCAATATGAGCAGGTCCTTGGATTTAAGACCTTTCTTATAGAATATAAGAATTTTGGATAATCGCATCAACCTTTGTGGTGCACTATCAATGATCCAGCTCGATAGCATCCCATCCTCCCTTGACGTGCTGCGGCACTATACTACTACTATTGTAAAATGGAATAAAGGCCACCATAACCAGTAGCATCAAAAAGGTGTCAAAGATATATAGCATGGCCTCATTCTCGCTGATGAAACCATGGAACCTTTGCGTGAACTCGATTGCACGAACTAGATTTCGAATCCAGATTACTACCACCGTTTCAGCCAACGCTGCTGTGAGAAGCTGCCACCGAGAACCATTCATATCATTCTGCCTCTTAGCTTCTCTAGCTTCTCTCCAGAACCTGTAGACCAGGCCCAGATAAATAGACAAAACTACCAATTGAAAGACGAGGCCGCCCAGAATAACATGATCTCCAATCTTCATCAGATTGAGATCGCCAGTAACTTGGACGAGACCACCACCGATCTGCGAACAGAAAGCCACAATATCGGTGAGAATAAAAAGCACTGTGATGCTGCATTTTCGGTTCGGTCGACCGAGGATACGGTGTTTTAATCGCCCCAGCGTGACGTTTATGGTGGCGCAGACAAACACTGGCGCGACGAGAATGAGCATGAGTTGCAACATGAATGGCCTGGGTGAGTTAGGTAGCTGACCGGCCCAAGCACGGCCATAATATCCAAACGTCTCGCCTAAGTGGACGGTCAGTAAGAGTTGTGTTATTGGTGATAGCGTGACAAGACATACATATACCACCAAGGATCATAGGAATGAAAAACCGCCTTTTGGTCTGCACAACACGGACGATATGTACGCATGTTACAATGACAAAGCATGCCATGAAACCGTAGCCAGCTGCAGTCGAAGGTGTATATGGGTAGTAGAGGATCTTGCCATCCTCGAACTGGACTAAACCCATGATTGTGAAGGAAGGGCGGATTATTCTAGAGTATCTGAGGCGAGAACGAAGAGAGAGAAGTGCAAGATCCGTTTCAGCCATCTTACAGCCGATGTACTCAGGAAAGACCGTCGCACTGACATTTTAGCTAGTTGCAAGCTGATACACACTCTCGAAAAAGTTGAGGAGAGGTGGAGTGTAATTTGGTCAAGCTGTGCGAATAACCAGCGATTGGCTACGATTCCCCCTAAAATCGGACCCCCAATGGATAATGTTCAGAATTAAAGCAGATTGAAACCATGACGTGTCCTTCATGATAACCATAATTTGCTGATGGCGCTTGAAAAGAAAAGACCGGCAGTGGATGGATAATCATGGCTTGGTGAAACCCACATGACACGTATGAGGTGCAAGGTCCTTCCTTGATTTAGAATACGAAAAGGGAGGCGGATATACGAAAATGCTAGAGCCGCCAATCCATCTCCGTAGTGTCCGAGAGACCCGGCAATTTGTGTACCTTGCCAAGCGAGGCTGAGATTGCTATAAAAGAGCCGATTGCGGCCAGAAGAGGCGTCAAACAAGAGATACTTGCACACTGAATTCACCATTACATCAACTCAGCAGAAATGATGCGTTTGTTTGCGCTTCTTTTATGTTCAGCAGGCCTTGTTTCCTCAGCAGAGCCGCCAAGATGCAAACTTTCACCCTTTGATGCGACTTGGCCTGTTGACGCTGAATGGGCTGCCTTTAACAACTCTATTAGTGGCAGTCTAATAAAAACACGCCCTGCTGCATCCTCCTGTTACAAAACGAATCCCTTTGATGCACCATTGAACTGTAACATCGTTGAAGCCAACTGGACTCAATCGACGTTCCATGCCAACCTTCCCGAGCCGATTTCGGCCCCTTTATACGCCAACAATTCTTGCCTACCTCCTGGAGCTCTAGGTTACAACAAAACGCTCGGTTGCCATCTAGGTAGATATCCAAGTTATGTCGTAAATGTGACGAGCGATGAACAGATCGCTCTCGCTGTCAAATGGGCATCAGAGCGAAATATCCGTATCGTTGTTAAGGGAACTGGCCATGACTTGTCCGGAAGGTTTGTATTTCCTTATAGCCTCGAGCCTTTAGACCGTTACTAATACTATTCTAATAGATCCAGCGGTGCACACTCTCTGTCCATCTGGACTCGTCACATGCAACGTGTCGAGTTCGATCCGAACTGGATAGTGCCTGGGACTAACAAGACAGATACCGTGCTCATCGCCGCAAGCGGCCTCACTCATGGTAATGCAGTTGGTCACGCCCTCAAGCACGGCCACGTCATTGTAAGTGGTAATGATGCCACAGTTGTTTTGGGAGGGCACATCCAAGGAGGTGGCCATGGTCCATTGTCGAGCACCTTTGGCTTGGCCGCTGACAACATATACCAAGTGAGAGTTGTAACGACTCAGGGTCACATACTCACTGCCGATGCCACTCAAAATCAGGACCTGCTCTGGGCCATTCGAGGGGGTGGCGCAGGACAATACGGTATCGTTACTGAATACGTACTGAAAGCTTATCCCGCACCAAGTGTCATTGAAACCAGTTTCACTATATCTCCACGTGGTAACAGTTCAGCTGCATACGAAGCAACCTGGAACGCTTTCTCAGAGCTATTGCGCATACTTCCTGATCTTATGGATGCTGGCTTAGCCGGTGCAGCGGCAGTACAAGGCAACCACAAAGCCGGCGTCAGCATCAGCCAGGGGTTCTATGCCTCCAACAAGTCAAAGACAGCCACCGAAGAGTTGACTCAGATGGCTATCAGTAGAATTCATGCTTTCACTGGCAATAACAGTAACATCCTGTCTATCGTTGCTTCCAACACAACTGTCCATCCTACGAGGGGTTCTTCGAAGCCTTGAATGCTGGAGGCTCAAACCAGGCCGGAGCTTATCCAATGCCGTCCAGTCGACTTCTTGGTCGTCGAGAGACATCCGAAATCAACCAGGAGAAACTGATTAGCTATCTTAAGCGAATGCTTACGAACTCTGACCCGGAAAAGTCCGGTATGGTTGTAATCGGTTTGCAAGGTGGGCCGGGTCCTGCGAGAACGCCAAGAAGCATGCGAGGCGCGCTTCTACCAGCCTGGCGATCAACCTATCTCCATACAATGAGCTACAGTTTGACTTTCGACACCACTATTACACCGGCAGAGACACTAGCGAAAGGAGCTCGAGACCTGAATGCCTCAAAGGAAAAGCTCTGGCAGGAATGGGCGCCAGATACTGGAGCGTATATAAACGAAGCAAATCCTTACAACCCAGCTTTCAAGAAAGAATTTTATGGAGCATTTTATCATCGTTTGTTGGCGGTGAAGGCAAAGTATGACCCTACTGAGAGTCTTTGGGTTTTAATCTGGGGTCGGGAGTGATGCCTGGGATTATAGTCTAGATACAGGCAAGCTTTGCAGAATGAGTTAAGTTACCTGTGGGGATAATTTCTGTTGCATCTGATACTGCTCCAGCGAGACAAGTAATCTCGTCTGTATAATTATGGCCAGCTCGCCAGAGATTGTGAAAACATAGTAAGCGGAAGCTGTAGCATCACTACATTCGAAGCTAGCAATACACTTGCAACAAAGTGGGAACAGTTTACACCTCAAAGGATATTTGACAAACCCAGATAATATTAGTAGCTATGTAAAATTTCATAGAAATTCTCATATTCGAGTTAGTCTTCCTGCAGCGATGATTATAAATCAAGATCACCATCCGGATATTGTCTGCGTCATTGAGCGGGGTACTCGTCTTCACCCAACATCTTTCTAAACTATCATATCTTCATTTACGAAACGCAAAATCTCGAATAATAAACATTTCAACTTATATTTCAGCATGGGTAGTGCCTCCGGTTTTGTTGAGCTCGCTCAGAGCCTGATCGAGCATGGTCCCCGCAAGACGATGCAGACATCCCGCCGCATACGGGCCGTTCATAACCATACCACTATTGTGGATACTACTCACGGAGTCTATGTCTGGGAACATGACAGTTTCCCCACTATCTATGTTCCAGCGGTTGATGTGAAGAACGCAAAGCTGGTTGATAAGAAGAACATCTCGGTGGAGCTCAAAGAGAGGGCCGCGATAGCCCAACTCGTCATCCCGGCTCATGATAGTATCAAGGAGGCAAAGATTGACAACATTGTGCACTTCTTTCAAGATGTGACTCTTGGGGCACTTTCTGATATGGTGCGGATTGAGTTTCGCAGTATAGGTAGGCTTTCGAAGACGACTTGATGTGATATTTCACTAATGGATGACAGATCAATGGTTTGAAGAAGATGAACCAATATTCGTACACGCGAAAGATCCCTTCAAGCGAGTTGATATACTTCACTCCACGCGTTCTGTTGAAGTCAAAGTCAACGGCAGAACTGTTGCGAAAGCTACATCATCCATGCATCTCCTGGAGACAGGTTTGCCGACACGTTACTACCTTCCATTGTCTGCTGTTGATCAGACTGTCCTGTCGAAAAGCCCTGTCAGATCCAAGTGTCCGTACAAGGGCGAGGCCGAATATTACAACATTGTAATCGACGAGACAACGTTTGAGAATTTGGTCTGGTATTACAACCACCCAACTCTCGAGAGCGCAGCAATTGCACGACTGGTCTGCTTTTACAACGAGAAGGTTGATATTATCTTGGACGGGGAGCTCCAGGAACGTCCCAGAACCAAATTTGCATAGCTTGTGGATGGCCAAACATGCAAAACCCAAATGCAGCATCATTCCTCTTTCACGATGGTCATGGTCAACTATTGCCGCCCCTTTGTTGTTAAGATTCGCTAAATTTAGCCATCATTATCTGCTGCTCCAAGAGTTAAGTGAGACACTTCCTACAACTAAATCCGTGTACCCCCGACTCGAATATCCTCCGTTTCTGGAACAATGGTGACACAGCATGTAAAGTAGAGCTCATTCTAGGGCGCGGATAAGTACTGTGAAGATCTCGATGATGCCACTCCAATGAATCACCAAGGCATCACAACCTGATACAGGGACAAGTCAGTGAATAACAAATTACAAGTGAAACCAACGGAACGGCTCAACAACGCCGAAGACATTGTGCTGTACTTGTTTCACCTTCTATGACGATAAGACTTTCCCCAATGAGCCTTGCAAACCACGTTTCCACTGCAGATGCTTGTTTCCCCGTGCATATTAAATTATTGAGACATCGCAGGGATACAGTCAATACGAAGCTCGTGCTACCCACCGTATTTGCTAGCGACGGTTATACAGAAGTATATAATGAATCAGCAGTCCGGTTTTCGAGATGATCTGTCGCACATGGAGCAAAAGCAATCTGTTTGATGAGCACAAAGGGTCATCCATATGCCGGGGTGATTAATCAGTGTTTGACAAGAAACAAAAATTGTCGTGGCTAGGGAGCTTTGCTCCGAATTGTGAAATTGGAGACGATACACCAGCGGACGTAATATCACAGCCAATTGGCATTAGTCCTTGGTGCACCGTTCTTGTTTTCTATGAGCAGATTTCCATTTGTATGCTATGTTTCAGCGTACCTCTTCGAGAAATTGACATGCTCAGTGTCTTCAGTCGCAGGGGGACGGTACCCAAGTACCCGTAACACGGAGCTTGTATCATATTCGCGCATTATCAAGGATTATACCATGGATACAAGCCGGATCATACGTTGTATAACAAGCATCGCTCTGTTACCGACTTTCGTTGTCAAGACTGAAGTGCCAGCCCCCAGCCACCAGGAACTGAAGCAACGGTGAGCGAGCGGGGTACAGTACCAAGCTGGCCAGCTCACGAGAGTATCATATTTATGCACTAATGCTGTGCTATCATAAGCATTTCAGCCTCTCGATAATTCACAGGATACGATGTATTGGACCGGGTGTATTACTCTGCATATAGCCGTCAATTCCTAGGGTTCAGCGCCTAATCGTGCTTATCTCTCGATCCAATACGATGTTGCGGATATCCCGGGCCTGTGCAGTGAAAAGAGGCCTGCAGATCAGAGTAAGTAAGCTCAGACCTCGATAGGGAAGCTAAGAGAAACAGTTGAGATCTGGATCCGATCTGTCATCTACCGATACCACATCATCCTGTTGCATTAAATCGTCTTTACCGTTTTCAGCCTCATCATGGTGCCCTCATGATAACTGTGAAAACTCGGTGTCGATTGGCTCGCCTCCCACTAGACGTTAGCGGGTTGAACGATTTCCGTTTCGCCACACACTTGGCAGAAGAACAGTGTGCGACGCAAGATCTGGGTGCTGTGAGACAAAAATCTTGATTGGTCTCAGCGAATATTAAATCGGTATTGTGATGAAATTGTATGCGACATGTCGTTGTTTTTTGCAGGTTGCGCTATGATTGTTAGAGTTTGTTTGACACTTTGACAGCTGGAGCATGCGGTTTGACATGACATACATCACGAAGAGGAGAAGTGGCTTGCCACTGATCACCCGCATTTTGGTAACGTAGGCTACTGCATTTGTCATCCGGCCATGAACCGAGCGGTCAAGAAGACACCAGTCAGTCTCAAAGCTTAAACAGAAGCAAACTCTCACAGTGAGTGAGTGATTCGTGTTGGTGCTAGGCTATCGGGATCTTTGAGTAATGAGCAGGGGAGGGGTTCGACGTGGGAATGCGCAGAGGCATTCGATCTCCGCCAACGCCCATTCCATTAGCTCATGTCTTGCATGGAGCGATAATGATGATGCGCTGAGTATACCCGCAGTATTAGCAGAGATTCTCCGTGAACCAGGATCATTTCCCCCTCGTTTGCCAAGTGATAAACATTGCATGTCGTGAATTGCAGTGACCGGGGG